>PNEQ01121384.1:5128-44238 GCA_003012365.1 Medauroidea extradentata | reverse complement strand
TGGCACGTAATTAATTTGTATATCTCTGTACTCCAAACATGTTCGCCTATGTATTTAAGAATAAGTTCATGTAGACCGTACAAATTTCATTGTATTTATGACAGTGTTGTTTATCATCGTACTTTTAAATATTTATTTTTACTTGCCTTTGTCCCATAGCCTTGCGATTTTGTACTCCCACACATATCGGCGCCAGGTATACATAACTCATGCTATTTTCAATAATATTGATACTTTTATTCTTTGCATTAAAAATAAATAAAAATCCAATAAATTTACGGTGAGTGATACCGAGCCTTAAGGTAGAGTTTCACATGTGATACCAATTATTAGAAATTTAATGTTATTTTAATTCAGAAAATAATTTGAAATACACCCTTATAATGGGAAATGTATTTTTACGCCGTAGTACAAACATAGCAATTAAACTATGAATGTATAATTATACTGCAAAGTAATTTTTTGATAGTCAGTACTTGCTCGACTGATTGTAGCTTAATTATACATTAATACTTTGATAATGCAAGTATTGCAGTGCATGGTCAACGTACTTCACCTGCGCGTTGCTTGGCACCGTTAAAAGTGACAAAGGGGGAAGGAGAGGTTACGGAGGGAAGGAGAGGTTACGGAGGGAAGGAGAGGGAAGGAGAAAACAGGCAGCGAGTCGCTTGTGACGTGTCTGACGTGAAACGAGAGTGGGGATGCGAACGCCGAACGTACCCGAACATTTCCAAAGGCAGTTAACCGGTCCAGTACCTAGACTCAAGTAATGTCATACGGCACACTTTTTCTCCACCGTACCACCTTGCAACAAATGGTCAGGCTGAAAACATAGTCAAAACATTCAAACAGAAAATCAGATCCCTTCTCCACTCTGGCATGCCAATGGAGGTAGCACTCCCTCTGTGTCTAAGTTATTGAACAACGCCACATGCTGTTACTGGTAATTGTCCTAGCGATATGATGTTTGGTAGGGTACTGCGCTGTACTCTCTCCCTGGTCATGCCATCAATAGCAAACAGCCGCTAACCACCAGCTGTCTACTGTTTCTTCACCTTAGCGCAGGTTGGAAATTTTTGCTTTTGCAGTGCAGTAGTCTTGAGTTTATGGGCTCGGTGCAAACAAGTGGGTCAGAGGCATTGTCATTGATAGACTTGGCCCTCTTACTTCTATGGTAAAAGGTGCAGGGAGGGAGGGTTTTCTTTGTCACCTCGATCAAATCAGATTGATTTCTCCATTACATGCAAATGAGGTATCCTCATACTGGTACAGATTGGACTGTGAAAGGGGCAAGAGTACTTTGGCTGAAGTGCTTTCTAAGGGTACGGGTGATCTTTCAGGGTTCGTTACTGTTAATGACACAGTCACTAAGGCCAAGACTGTGATGAAAGGGAAGGTTAGTAGTCATTAGTAACAGTTTTCAGAGGTTCAGCCCAGTTGATGTGGCTCCCGTGAGTGATGAAATAGGAAAGGGAGATAGTGTACATGACAGTGGCAGTGATAGTGATAAACTCGACGTAAAGGTTTCAGGAAATAGAGAATCTTGTGAGGATAGCATTGAGAGTAAGCATTTCAAAGGATTTTCTGTCGAGGCAACCCCGCTCAGCAATACTCCTGCTAAGGATCGTAGATGCCCAATGAGTGACAGAGTTAAAAAGAATGTTACTGATATATAGTGAGTTGCAGAAACGGATGTGTGTGTTGCCTGCAGTGTAATTGTATGTTTTATGTAGCACAGGGTTAAGGAGCATTTGGTTGTGGTTGAGAATGTAATTGTTGTAGTATAATGTTTAAAGGACACTTGTTTGTTGTAGAAAATGTAATCTTTGTGCGTGTGTTTTTGGTTATGTATTTTGTATTATAAGTTTATATACCCATCTTTCTTCTGTATGATATGTACGGGAAGGAGTGTGGGATATTGAAGTCTGAGAGGTTGACTGCACCGGGGACACTAAGTAGTCAGTGTTGGGCAGCATGGCTGTGTTCAGGCTATCTGTGGAAACTTGCCTCTGATTCTGGTTAAATAAATACAACACTATGCATGGGCAATAGCAAGTAAGAGGAAGCATCTAATCTCTCTGGACATCTCATTTGATGTTTCACGTGTTAGTTAAATTGTGGGGTCAGTATAAACATAGTTGGTTTAATTTAAAAAACTTTTTGAATTAAATAAATACAAATATATATTAATTTGTATTGATTTTGATACAGAAACACTGTATTTAGGCTAAGTATAAAAATACTTGGCTCCACATTTACTAATTTGCTGCCAACTGTATGAGTGAGGCAACCATTGTTAATGTAGAATTTCAATGCAGTGAGGGGCAGTAATTTTTTTCAAAGATTAATTTTTTACTGCTCAATTTAGCCTGGATGGCCTGTACCAGAGTTCTGAAGTGAATAAATGTTATTGTATCATTACACCATGCCAGCTGTTCATTAGCTAAATTTGTGCTGCGCACCTACATACTATTTCCAACTGACAAAACTATGTACAGTGAGTATCACAAAAAATGGCAATTCGCTATTAAATAATTAAATAAAAATGTTGTACATGTTTATATACGTTGGCAAATATTACATAAAATCTTATCTAAAATTTATTTCATGTATAATTATAGTATACGTATTTCAATACTTAATTGCCATGACTAGCGAAGGGGATTTAAAATTTCTCATACTGATGTAATGGAAATTTGATACGGTACCAATGCGGGAAAAATTTCAACAAAACCATTGCTAAGAAAATCTTACTTTTCACATTGTATCTTTTTAAAAAAAATCACAGTTGGTTGATCAACAAACTATCGTTTTGAAAATACACATGACAAATTCTTAACAAAAAAACTGAAATTTTTATTTATAGTTAAAATGAACACTATTGTAGTTTGTTTACTATGCAGACACACATATAACCATATTAAAAAAAAAAAATATGGAACATAATTTCACTCCTTACGTCCAATAATGTTATATGACCTGACCTCTAAAGTCTGTTAAAGGTTTAAACATCAGCGATGTGCGCTATGGCACAGACCTACTCTTTTTGAATATCGGATTGCTATCTTGCAGAACTGCAATACTGACTTGCAGACCAGCATAATGGCGTATAACACCATATGTACTTTCTTAAAACATGGTTCATCGGGCCACAATAATTTGTAAGTGTGCCACGTGGTAATTGAGCAACCTGCTCTCACATCAATTCCCATGTCCAATGGTTGGGAATGAAGCAAGACATTAATGGACAGTGGCTTTCTTAACTTTTGCAGTAATTGTGTATTTTATAGTGGGTATTCCGCAATCATATTCCCTAATGCTCGCCTACTTCAACATGTTGCCCTTCATGTGCTGAAACACCTTGCTCCCGGTCTCCCTTACTGGCACTTGACAGCTTCTTCTTTTTTGTTAAGCATGTGGCCCCTGTTTCTACATAATTTGCAAACAATATTTACTTGTCAGCTCTGGTTGGCTGCATGCTTACCAATAAACCGCCCTCATGCTCAATTTACCTTTGTTTCTGTAGCTTTTTTAACTTGTGTTTCCAGTATTGCACCACTAGCACCTGCTAAGACTGCCCTGCTCGCAATACTACTTGCTACATGCCTACCTGTGTTCATTTTTTGCAGGCTCTCTACCCTACTTACACTACTAAGTGCTATGGACCTACCTGTGTAAACTTTATGCACTCGCTCTTCTACTCTTACATTGCCACACAAATCTGTGGTGATTGTTTCAGTTGCTTCAGTTGCCACTGCAATGTCAAATGCTTCTTAAAGGGTTAACTTTTCCTTAACTAGCAGTGCTTGTTGTAGAGCTTTATCCGTAACTCCACAAGAAGTCGGTCCTGTACCATATAATCTAAGTCTGAAAAATTACAATGTATGCTAGGCTGTTGCAGTTCGGCAATATACACTGCAATAGTTTCCCCTTCTAGCTGAGTGCCCTTCAAGAATTTAAAGGAATCTACAATCTCACTTGGCTTTGGTTTGTAATGATTCATAAATGTCACAAGCATGTCCATAAAAGGTACTGCGTCCACTGACTTTGGTGATGATGAGGTGACTGGGTCATACAGATGTACCCCACATACAGTATAAAATGCAGCACGTTTGGCCACATCACCAGCCAGTTTATGTACCGATTACGAGCCATGCCATCTTAGCACTGGTGACGTGACATGTGCCAACCTCCCGCCGAAATCCATCCCTATCAACACTCACAAATTAGTATCTATTGCCACCATCTACAGCTCAGCAATCTAAAATGATTATTGGAGCACTATCATTTGAGATAATCAGAAGTTACTACTGCTCCATGAAAATAAGTCAAAGTTTGTTACTCCTAGCCTTTGGCCGATAGCACAGATACATTACAGTGTCTATATGTCATGTATATCTTGACAAAATATGTATCACTGTTTTTAGGGAAGAATGTACAAATTTGGCTTGGTTACAGGATTGAGGCTCGAGTTTTTTAGTAATTATTAGACCATTTTATCATCTTAGTTTCAAGGTTTTTCTGCAACATTTTTTTTGTCTAAGAGGTGTAACAAGTAGAGAATCTGAAATTTGTTCTGCTCTTAGACTATATGTTTTTTGTGTATACAAAAATTTCCATTCAATAATTTAAATTAAAAAGAAATTTTAGAACTATAATAGTAGTTTTAATACTATAGAATTATTAGTTTTCCAACTGTGTTCTTCAAAATTTTTAAAACAAACGAAACTGTGTGTCAATTGCAGGAAGTTTTAAATTTTGTTTTTGCAGGAACACTGCGTCACATTACCAAATTGAAGCCGTGGGGCTTGCTAGAAGTGTTAACAGAGAAGTATGAATGGGACCATACAGAAGCAAAAGAATTTGTTGACTTCCTTGTACCAATGTTAACATTTGACCCGAGTGAGCGTGCTACTGCTGCTGAGTGCCTGAACCATCCATGGCTGAACTCGTGAGAGTAGCAGGAAAACTGTGCCAGAAGTATTTAAAACCTGTGCTTTATTTTGTTTTCATGTGATTTTTTTATTTATCAGTGGCCGGCCAGTAAAAATATACATAAAATTCATTGCTGTGGTTGTAACAAAGAATATTTGTGTGTTCAGTCATTGTCATCCTATGCCATCAGTTGTAAAAGATGACTTGTATGTTTGTCGTTCCCAACTCATTATTGAATGCAGTAATTCGCTGTTTACATATTAATTACCAACGTGCTGCACATTATGTGTTATGTAATTTACACTGTCTAATAATGCAGCATGACACCAAAAATGTGTATCTGTCATGTAGCAAAACTTGTGGTAACTACTCAGTTGGGTAGAATAGGACTCCAAATAAATTATATCATTATGTAGTAAAATATGCACAGTCTGTGATTTCCTACAAACTTAGATTTAATACAGATTTTGCCATTTTGTTTTCAATTTTAAGTCTGAATTTTTATACATATGTAGGCAAGCGTACGCGCACACACACACACACACACACACATGTAAGTTTTTCAGGAATTTCTTGCCAAATTATGCCAGAGAATTACTGACATGAAAATGAATAGAAGACAGTTGATGTGTGGCACCCATTGTTCATCATATGTATTAAGGACTTTAGAAGCCCTTAAAGGTGAAGTCTGGAAAGCATATTTTGTGGGATATGAGAAGCACTTGAGTTAGAGGAACAAACTGTGGTTTTTGAGAATGTAAACTAAATTGTGTGGTAAAATTAAGTTATGGTGTGTCGTATGCTCCCCGATCATGTGGAAAATAACAGTTTGCACCCTGTTGTTTCATTCAGTATAGTTATTGCGGCCAAAAAGCGATGTTTGATACCATAGTAGTTAATCAGTGTCGTAATTAGAAAAAAAGGCTCTCGTGTTGCAACTCTATAAAACCAACAGTTTTTGTGTAATATACACCCAAAGATTATAGTTGTAGCTACAGAGGTACAGTGGGTAAGCACCACTTCCTTCACGTGAAGGTAAATACATGCTGGCTGTAATACAGCATTGCACATAGCATAATTACCTGCACAAACAACATGCAGACATTTAACACTGAGATGTGCAAAAATTGTAACCACATGTGTTAGCAGGCAGCAAAAGTGTTAGAATGAATTAGACTTCATCTAATGTGATACAACAAAAGTACGGATACAAAATTATTGTGCGAGCTGTGTGATGTTTGTCATAGTGTTCTAACAGATTTTATTCATGTTGTGGTTGGTATGAGCACCGATAGCAACTATCTGATAACACAACAAAATAGATGTTGCAGCAATGTTTGTTGTTCGTGCAGGTAATTATGCTATGTGTAGTGCCATGTTACAGTCAGCATATTTTTACCTTCAATAATGTAGTGGTTTTTTAGAGAGTTGCAATGACAGTGCCTTTTTGTTTAATTATGACACACTGATTACTATGGCATCAAACTTTACTTTTCTTCCACAGTAAGTATGTGGTATGCAACAATAGGGGGCAAAATGCTTTTTTTCGTATGATGAGATGATGGGGTTTATACAACATATTATAACCTAATTTTATCACAAATTTCAGTTAACTTACATGCCATGTTTTGTTTCTCTAATGGAAGTTCTTCTCAAAATATCTCAGAAAATATGCTTTTTTTAATATTTGTGATTCACCAACCATAAGTGTCACATATGAAATCTTTTGTTTTCACATCAGCGATCCCCTGACAAAATTTTATAACTTGTTTTTGAAACACTTTTTGTGTGTGTGTTTACACACACACATTTTAACTGGACATTATTTGTATCGTTGCTCATGGCAATTTTAAAAATTTAGTATATTTTCATAAGTTTTGGTTAAATTGTACATAAGAGGCAATTCTTACATATGACAGATCTTCAAAAGCCTACAGTAGTTTCACAGTATTTATCCTGTTCAGAGTTTATAGTAGGTTTTCATTTGTGAACTACTTTAATTTATATAATCATTTGAGGTGACTTTGTACTGGTGTAGGGTGACTTTGTACCACATGTTTTCTTTTGCAATTCTGATGTGCAATAAATGATTGAGAAACTTATTTCCTAGGAACAAAGTATTGTTTAGGATATTTGTGAGCCTTTATTTGAAATTATGTTAGGCTGGTGGTATAAAGTTGTCTTGACTGGTGCAGTGTCACCTGAAATGACTAAATTTGTTTAATTTTTTAAATGCAGATTTTTTTATATTTTTCCCAATAATTTCTTAAATAAACCTTTGTTAAATTACTTTGATGTCCTTCTGATTGAATTTCATCTTAATTTTGGTGTTCAGATGTATTCATTTATCATTACCACTTTGTTCATGGTTTGATTAGGGAATTTAAAAATTCTTATGGTCTTAAAACATGCTTCTCTCTAAAATGTGAGGGTGTCTAGTGTACAAGAAAATTTGGTAAAATATTGAACTGAAAATTTATTTATTATATTTTTCTTAAAATAAACTGAAATGTATACCTCAATGTGATATTTCATCCAATAAGCATATATGTAAAAAAAATTTAACAATTGCATGTTTCTGAGTATGTAGTAAGATACTTCATTCAATTTGGTTTCATTTGCACAGATGTTCATAACAGTGCATTGTAGAACTACTCTTGCATCATTGCTTTGCTTGCTTTATAAATTACGATGTTTGACTATGATTAAACTTCCAATAAAATAACATGGTACACTTTTGAGTGCAGTACAAAACAAGTGTTAGTCATAGTTAAAAACATTTTGACATGTAAGTAATGTTTATGACAAAGAAGTTTGACAGTGTTATGCAAAAAATTGATCTCTCAATGTGATAAAATCCAAACATAATGAATGAAAAAGGTGAATGTGGGTAATGGTTAACTTTAAAAATTGTCACATATTTTCACTTAATGCAGGTTTTATTTTAATATGGTTGTCAGGTTACTTTAGATGTCGATTGGTAATTTGTTGCATATAAAACTAAATGTGTATTTCACTATTGTTGTATAATGCTGTCCAATTACTGTCGAAGGGCAACAGAGTTTGTTAAGATAATTGGGTTTAAATGTAAGGTACAAAGGAGTGCAATAATTTTAAACTAGTGGATTTTTTTTGGGAAAAGTATTAATAATTGAAATCTTTGTATACATCTAGTATTTTTCTGTATGAGACTATAGTTCTTCTGGTTGTAGAGTAAATATAACAATCACCTCAAAACTGTGCAGAATGTTATTTAACTTCTCACAGTCACTGGGAGAATAAGTGAAATGGAACATAATTTTCTTGATAATTTTAATATGAATGGTGTTATGCAGAAAGAGAGCATCCACATTTGTTAAACTATAACATAAACAGTTGTTTCCAAAACGTAGATTGTTGTTTTGTTAACAAATATATTCTCTTCTTCAAACAGCCTGCCTGCATTTATGGTTGCTTAGCTGCTGAAGTTTTAATATGTGATAATTCAGGAGCAGGTTTTTTGTATGTTCTTTACATTTGTGGTTTGGATGCCTTTTGCATAACACCGTTAATATGAAATGCCTTTGTGTTCTGTAAGTGCTATTTAGTGTTAGAGAATGTTAATCGTTCAACTGGAATTAATTTTGTTTGCAATGTGAGTTTGGAAGAGAAAGCAATTATTAGAAAATAAGTTAATCATAATTCATATAAAGTTTGTTGTATATGTAAGCATTTTGAGGTACTTTTTTTTTTTAAAGTCAAGGGATTTTATTTGTAAACAGATTTTCCAAAAGCCACGAGTACAGGGCAGTATTTATGTTGGTAATTTATTTTAAAACTAAGCTTTGCAAGTACCATTTTATCCTCAATAGTTTTAAAATGTCTTTGGAACAACAACGTTCAAGGCCGTCAAGAATATTGTATATTCTGTAATTCTCTTCCTGTTTTACTATTGTAACATTTCTACATCAGTAGTACGTGTACTGAATTAACAGAAAAAATGTGTGACTGGCGAGACATTTACACATGGTTTTGAAGGTGTTCAGATGATTAGGTTGACAACAGTTGAGTTAGAGTGTAAGAGCCAAATAAAGTCAAAATGTTGAAGGCATCTTTCACATATACATTGTGGCTTGAAATTATCAAGGTGTGACAATCCATCTTTCTTATATTACAACTGTAAGGGTAAATAGGGCTTTATAACTGCTAAATGTGAACTTGTATGTGTCGAGAGTTAATGGGTCATTAAAAATATGCAGGATGTTCAGAAATTGCCATTTAATAAGCACACCATGCAAATTTTGAGCTAAATTTGAGACAAAAATGTTAGCGGCAAAATGTTGTACAATGACATTTTTCGTGCACAATGTGGCAATACAGCACAGAGTAAACCTCCTATTCAGTTACATAATTACCTTATTACAGCTGTTCTTATCATTATAGTTATTGGTACCAGTTAAAATTTCAAGCAGTGTGAATGTGATTTTACATTTAGTCATACTTAAAATAATACCAGTGTATGGAACACAACTTAAACAACTTTCCACGTGTTATTGTAATTCTGTACTGGTAAAATACATGTTAATATTTTAACATTTTTCTCTTTCGTGGCTATTGCCAAGTGTTGGAGATTGAAGTGGATATATTACTGAAGTATTATTTAATTTCTGTCATGGAATAGAAACATGATACAGGTGTGTGTGCATGCATGCACACACATGCATGCACATACACACACATTCACGCTCTTCACTCTCACACTTAAACACATACAGGATCACTTAGGATGGAAGTTAAGATGGAGTGTGTTAATTTTGCAAGTGATAGCATATGAAAAATTATGTCAGAAATGTGTGTTAAATTTTTTCATTAAATTAATTATAGTGGGAGTAATGCTACCCTGATGTCAATTCCAAAATTTAATTCTTCAAATAATATTAACTGTACGGTACTTGGTCTGACACATTTAAGTGCATTGTTGCTTAACATCAAGTGGTATTGTATTTTGTATTTTAAGGACATTAGATTTTATAGTATATTTTAAGGTAGCATTTCTCCCACTATAATCACTAAAAACACATTTTTGACTTTTTTGGAAGCTATCAACATGCAAAATTAACACACACTGTCCTGACTCAACCTGTTTGTGTATTAACACATACACATAGGATTTTCAGAACCTCTCATAAAATATTTTGGGGGGTGAATCCTCTAGGTAGATGATTTCAATAATGTTTCTGCAGCTTGTAGCCTATCTCAACTCGTAAGGGAGATTTTCTGCGATAGAAATTGAAGTTTGTAATTAAATTTTTTTTGCAAAATATCAGAATCAGTGTTGCATAAACCTATTCTTTTTTTTACCAATGCTAAGTACTATCAATCTTTATGTTATACAGAAGAAGACATTGTTTATATACCAGAAGTAGAGTTGATCACCCTCTAATTGCATATAACATTTTGTAGTGGCTGTTAGATGCAGCCTTGCCTAGTATTCCCTACTGAAAAACAATACTCTCTGTTAAAATGGCCAGTACCTACAGTTACCTTTATAAACACACACAAAGATTCTGTATTTACCCATGTACCACCCATCCCCATGTAAGACCAGCACCCCTCATTGTCAACCTACTCAAGAAAAACATTTTTTTCAGTATACAGTTCCAATTTAATGGCATTTTGTTCAAAAATGTAATTAATTAAAATAAATATTCATTGGATTAAATATTTGAAAGATGTCTTTAAAATGAAATGATGCCCCAAAATTATAAATTAGTGTACAGCACCACTTGACATGCTGTGATATATCAAATGGCGATGTTGAAAGCCGAAGGCTGGCGCACTGCGTGGCATGTGAATGCTGCGCAGTGACAGCATATATTGCACTCTGTTAACAGTTGTCGGTACTCAAAGAACATGCTGTACTATTGCTCACTCTTGTGAGCAATGAAACGCTATCTCGTCCTTGATTCTCTGCACTGCCCCATGCCATGCTGCGAGTGCCTAGATGCTCTTTCATTGAACTAGGCAAGTGAAATAAAGAATGTAGGTGCATGCTGTCTTGGTGCAGCTCACTATGGTCCAGCCTCGGGTGAGCTGCAAGCTTGGCATGTCCCAGCGAGCTGGCAGCCACCCATCAAAAACTGTACACACGACCATTGGCTTGGCTGACTGTAATGTTGTAGCTGCGTAACTACTGCTTATGTGCTGCAGTCTGATATAGAAGGGTTTATTACTTATATTTCTGTTATGGTTCATCTTTTTAGCTGTTTGTAATGTATGATAAATCCAAGTTCTCTTTAGATTATTTATCGAAAAACCTTGATTTCCGTGTATGAACTGCACCCCAAATTTTAAAGTTTCGTTTTGGGAAAAAAATGAGCAGGTGGTATGTGTGTAAGTACGGTATTTGTCAAAGTATGAAATTGTCACCATTTTCCTCTAGGATTTGCATCGTGAAGTATTTATGCACATGCTTGTTTGGCTTAAGTTTTTTTTTAATGTTTGTAATATGTTGGAAGATGCGCTTCAATGAAATTATAAGAGGGATGAAATATGGGTGTTATGTTGTGATTGGAAAATATAGTGTGTTGGTTGTGCTGTTCACATCTTACTATAATTGAAGCAATATGGCTCTTACTCCTTTTTGTATTAATATTTTTTTGGTACCTAGTGAAGATTAATTTGTCAGGTTATATCATACATGTTGCGTCAATTCTTGGGCTTAGTGTCTGTACTTTTGGATAACAAAACTGTATAGTGGGTAATAAAACATATCCGTTATGATTTATTAACTGTTTTAAAGGACTTTTATGCTCGCAAGTTAATTTCTATTCAATAATTGTGCTAGCAGTTAAGATACTGGTTTGGAACTCTGTTGGAACATCCATCAGAGTTTACTATTTACAGATAAATCAGTTGAAAACTCTTTCAAGTTTTTTTAGCTAAGTAACAAGTGTTCAGAATGCCGATTATAAAATTTTTCCTGTACATTTTGGTTTATTATATAGTGGGATATTACTGAACTGTATGAAGAAAGTCCTGGAATTTCATTAAAAAGGAGCACTAGACACCCTATATGGTACTTGACATTTTTAATTTGTGTATAATTTTGTAGTGGAAATTTTGTAAATGACTGTATTTTATGGCATGTGCTACTAACACAATAATACATCTGGTTTGAGCCTTTTTAATTCTAGTATGAATTTCTGTTTATAGCTATTTTGGCATGTTTCTGTTACTGAATAAAAATTAACTGTGTCATGAATCTAATAATTGTTCGACCAAACAAAATTGTTCTAAACATTCAATTTTAAATCTATGCCAATTTTTTACAATGTGTTTAATAAAAAATAAACAATGTGATTTACAGATTTTGTTTGGCCATTAGTTTAATAAAAATTAATATTTGAACAAGTTGTCCCATATAAAAAGTTATGTCTGGACCTAATGTGGCCAAACTCATGACATATATTTTATTTTTCGTATGAGATGGAACATAATTTTTTTTTGTAATTAACTTCTGAGAAACGAAATTTAGTTTCTACTGAGAGATATATTGTTACATGCTGGCATTTTTTTTTTTTATTCCTTGGTTCTGAAAGTTTTCAGTTAACTGTAAAATAGGTATTACAATGTTTATGTGTCTCATAAAAAGAAGTTATGTAATGAGTGGATTTATTCTAATCAGAGCTCGAAATACTGATTTTCAGTGAAAATGAAAATTTATCATCCACATTGATTTAATGTAATATCTGTATGAAAATTTGTATACATTAAGTACAGTAATGCAAGTGTTTTAATATTATATTTGTGGTAATTGTGGCTTTCAAGTCATCATAAACTCCAGAGCAATTTGTACAGTGATTAAACAGTAATTTTTACAGGTATTTTGTACACTATTTCACAAGTTCACATGTATTTACTGGCAAATTACAATAAGACAACATACTTAACTTTGCACATTCTTCTTTTATGAAGCAAATAATTTATTTGTTGGCTTCTCTATTTAGTTTTTCATGTAAGAAATAAAAGCGATGCCTTGTACATTTGACTGCAGTCCTACCTCAGTCACCAACTAAAATTAACCAAATTTCTATGCATACAGATATATATATATCAACTATTTGAAATACAAGCAGGAATACTGCTGTTGATAGAAAAACAGCAGTTTTCATATTGCTCAGAAAATCTTTTTTATTGAAGTATGTTTGAAATTAAGTAAACGAAAATAACAATCACAAAAATAAAACTAGGTAGTGATGTTTCTTATCTGAAAAATGCCCTTGGAAGTGAGATTGCAATTTCTTACTTTCAATAATCTTGAGCAACACTTTTAGTCTGTTGTTCACATTATAAAAAATAAGTGTATAAATTGGTATGTATGTATATACACTTCTGTGTATATGTGTTAAAATGTGTGCATGTTCATGTGTATGTACATGTGTAACTGTGTGTTTATGTACATGTATATGTGTACATTTATGTATGTGATATTAAATATGTGTGTGTATGTGTATATGTAAAACATGTAAATACATACTGTATGTACACAATGATTTATAGTTTTATTTAGGTACATGTGTTTTATATATTACCAATAACATTTGTGGGAATTAAGGGTCTGAATCCATAACTAGATTAGAGTCAATGATCCAACATCTTAGTACCCTTTTATAAAGTTGAGGTTAATTTTTCGTAACTAAACATTTAAATTAATTTTCACATTTGAAAATGTCATCATTATTGGGATATTCCAAATCACTTTTAATTTTTTACATGTCTATGTATGTGATATAAGTGATCAGTAAATGGTTGCATAAAAGGTGAGCATTTATGCAAAACAGAAAACAATTTAAACTGTGATCTTTGAACAATTCCTGCAATGGGTTGATATTATAAACTGAATTAGGTTTGTGAACACATGCCGTTGTGGCAACGTTTCCTACCAGTGGCATATTATGTCCACAAAAATGATTCAGTTTACAATGTAAACTGTTGCATGCAACCAAGAAAACTTGCTGAAAAGTCTTTGGGTTGCCTTTCTGTACTAACTGCTGAGCAGGCAGTAGAGTACCATTTCAACTGTATAAATTTGTTATGGCTGTTGACCATAGGCAAATGTGGTACAGCCCCAAACTTAGGGTGTAATATTGAGCAGCTACCATTCTTGCAGCAATCTATTTGCTTTTGCTATAATTGTATTTTAACGTAAATTTATTTGTACTCTTTGAAATTAATGCACCTATAAATTAAAATAATTTGGTGAATAACTGTAATTTAAATTTATATTTAGCATTCAGTTACTTTGTTATTATGTTTCACAGTTATTTTGTTAGATTCTGTAACAAAATTTTCACTTTTTGTGCATGTTAAATTTATGGTTCCCCATTGTGCCTGTGTTTACTAATTTCTCACACTAAACACAAATTTTTCAGACTGATCTGCTTGTGCCTTGATGATGTTTTGTCAGTGTCAAGTAATTACTTGTGTATTAACACCAAACTAGTTTTCAAGATGTGCCAAATATTTGTGCTGCATCTTTGATAATCTGATTTTTGAGAATAAGGCATTGTCGATGCACTAGGTAAATTGGAACTACAGATTATTAAACTATAAACTGCATTAGAAATTAATTAAGTCAATCTTAAATAACTTCAGGATCATAAACAGCTAAGGGTTTCATTATGCATGTTACGTATAAGTAGGGTATTTTGAGTGCTCACTAGTCATTGACAGGTTAATAAATATTCTTGTCAATAAGAAATTATTGTACGAGTTATGGCAGCCTCAAGAAGATAGGAATGTCGAGTTCTTAGCTTGTCTAAAACATTTTTTTTTTTCGTAATTACTTTTTTTTATATTCTTATTGCCAGTCTAGTGACCTTTGTAAATACACAGAGGTGCACAGGAATTGATTGCAGTATGGGCTCCACAATTATTTCTAATGATTGCAGTATCATGAAACAGTTATTGACTTCTCCCTTTAAAATTTATTTACTCCCAAGGTGTTTGCGTATTGTGTGGCACTAGGTTAATGTAAGTATGAGTAGTAATGAATTTCACACAGCAGTTCTCTGTTCTCTGCAGGAGAAACATAACATCTTTCAACCTAGTGTCTCATTTTCAATAATTTCATTGAATTCACTTATGCAAGTTTCAACACCCCGTGAACCTCAGCCAGTATTTGAAATAATTATTTTAATCATTTACCATGACTTGCTTCAACATAGCAGCAGTAACGACCATTATTCAGTTACGTTTTCTTAAAAATAGTGTGCTAATACAGTGTTAAAGAGATACATGTAATATAAACCCTGTGGAGAACTTTGCTCCACTGTATACCTCCTGAAAAATTAACTTCAATATAAACAAGTACTGTGTTTTTTCAGTGTTTGTTGGAATAATTGGTTTGAAAGACTCACAATGGGAGCAAATGATTTTGAGTAAAGTTGTGGACATACACCATTGCAGTACTACATCATTCTAGTAAACAGCGTTTTATGGGATAATGTATGATGGTTTATGTCCATGACTTACTCAGAACATTAACCTGAACATGGATAGTTTGTGGCAGGAAATTGTGTAGTAGATATATGAGTTAACTTCTGGCAGTTAAGTTGTGCACACATTTTCAGTGAAGTTTGTTTCTGTAAATACATGTTTTCATGCTGATTGACAACTGAAACAATATTTCTAATGCAGATATTTAAAAATAAATATGAACTTATGATTGTGATTCAACTAGATCTTGTAGAATTTGTCTATATATTTAAATTTTGCAGAAAACTTGGGTGTGACTCCTACAAAAATGTGTACATAAACATATAAATACATATATACATGCACACAAATATTTCTTGTACGCCATTGACACAGGAATGCTGTATCGTAATGACTGAGTAGTACCAATATTTTAATTGAAAATGAGTTCATCTGTATATGTTGTTGTAGAATATGGTTGTATTGCAAGTTTGTAATATTTTTGATGGCTGATTTTATTTATTTTAATTTGGAATATTAATGAATAATGTAACTACATTATGAAGCTGTTAAAGTATTATGTTTAGCCTTATCACAAAAAATTTCAATTATGAACTTTATAAAATTACATACTTGTGTTTTAAAATAAGTTTCATTACATTGGTGCCTGTGTTTTACATTGCAATTATTTTTTCACACACAAATTTAAAATGCTTTAAAAGCCTTATGGAATAGTTTTATTAAAATTATTGATATTTTTAGTTAATAAAGGGCAGTATTTTATTAATGCTAATTTACGTTATATTTCCTGTTCTTTGATAGTGCTAAAAGTTTCTCAAACTCTTTTTGTTTGCATTTTCTCAGTATTTTTTTTACACAGTTAATGTCTTAGCTTGTAACAGTTGAATGTTTGCACAGTATTTATACCAATATTGTGAATATTGATGAAGTTGAGTGTTGTGAACATTGCCTATCTTTACTTATGGCAGTCGTAGAACACATCGTTTTTGTCATTCATCTGGTGGTTACTTGAATGTTGCAAAGAAAAAGTTGGTATGAATATATTTTTTTAGAAATGTATATAAGTTGTCTTTTATTTATTTCATTTTATGTAGGTTGGTAAGATAGAAAATAAAGTATGTAGTATCATTGGTACATTTATTCAGTTATCCATTTCTTTTCATATCATTATCTTACCAGAAAGGAAGGAGAGAAGTAAGTGTTTATACATGTAATGCAGCAAAACTATATACATATAGTACATTTATGCATACATAAATAAATAAATTATTTATATATATATATATATATCTTCCTGTCCCCAAAAAATTTAAGGAAAACTTTTTTTGTAAAAAATTTAAGTTTATGACCATTATAATGAAGATGTAATTTTACTAAGGTAACAACTTGCTCAAATTGTAGTATTTTTGTAGTCCAAGAGATAAACATTCATACTGAAATTAATGATGGGGCTTTACAAATCTGAAAAAAAAAAATTTTAAAAACTAAAATTATGTTCATCAGCCTATTATACATGCAATAATTCTTCTTTACAAGAAATATTATTGTTTAATTAACCTGTGTTTACGTTGGTATGGGCAAATGTCATCATTAATAAATAATTTGCTCAGATTGTTATAAAAGTTAATGCAGGAACAACACCTCATTAAACAAAGTAAGTGTTACAACTACTTTGCTACCTGTGTTTTACTATGGATTTCTTTTTGTGGTCAGTAATAATTGTTTTATTGTTTTTTCTGGGGTTATAAAAGTGATTTAATTTTTCTTGTAATACTTTAACTCATGATTTTGTACTACTCTTCGACACTTTCGACATCAACTTAGTCACTTTCTGGAGGATCTGGCTCAATTGCTGGCTTCAGGCATCCCTATTTTGGTTTTCCATGGTTTCCTGAAATCACTCCAGGCGAATGCTGGGATGGTTCTGTATCATAAGCTTCTTTCATAGTTCATGTTTTTGTATAAAGTTGCATGTACATCTCTAAAGACAATCTAGCTGTCAACTGGATGTAAAGCACAAGAAAATAAAAAAAAAAGGATAGTGTGCATTTAATTATTTTTATTACACTTACACATTTTTCTTTATCTTAGCCTTTAGTGACACATTTGTTGATGAAAAACCAAATTTTTTTTAGTTTCCATTTCTTGAGCCCATGCCCTTTACAGTAATAGTCATAGTTAAAAGTGTAAAACTATGGTGATTTTGAGTTCCTGTTACTTTCAACAAATTAATCTATGTTAACACATTTTGTATCCTTATCTAATGTAGGAATTGTCACCACTGATTATATTTTTGTGATTTTAATATGGCTATAGGCACCGTGCACGGGTCTGGAATTGGTACTGGTGGCACAGTGCAGTGTGCCGCCTGCGAAACAATTGCGGGATGGTGCAACTCTCCCGTCGCGATGTCCGTCTAGCTTCGCTTGTCGTTATTACTCCGTCACTCTTACTTATTTTTTACTAAACATGTGTGATATTTAATTGACGTGTGATTTTTTGTCTGTTAAAAGTAGATTCGCAAAAGAAATCTTTCTATTAGTGGTCACATTATTAATGTGCAAGAAGTGAAGAGATACGATGGTTCGTTAGTAACAGCATACTTGATTTGGCAAATGTCTGTTACTGTTATACCTTACAGAGTAACAATTAAGGTATGTTTTCTTTGTGTGTCAAAGCTACCTGCACTACAATGTTTTATTACTTCTCACATTCATAATAATATTTTATAATAATTTTTTACAGATTGACAGTGAAAGAAATATTTTTAACTAGCACATGCCCCTGCCCACCAGGGCTTGGAAACATCTGTAAACACTTAGTTGCGGTAGTTTAGTATCTCAACAATGAACAAAATCTCTCTCAAAGACAGTTATTCACCAAACCTGGGGGGACCAAGTTCAAGTACAGCTGCCAAACAAAAATATTCGAAGGGCAAGAAATTCTGTGGCTTATTTACGAAGAAAGAACTAAGATTTACTTGCCAGCGTCTCCTCTACAATTAAATGCGTTTCAGACATGTTGCATCCTTTGCGACAAATACTCAAAGTATAAAATAGAACTGAAGTAGAACGTGAGTGTAAAACAGTTATTGATTATTTGTTAAAATCAGTGGAAAGATCAATGTTGTTAGAAGAATGTGGTAGTGTAACTACAGAATTCTTACGAAATCAATGTAACTGTTTGTTAGTAGAAACAGCTTTCAGGCCATTGCAGGAGGAAGAACAAACATTTTATAGAAATATTGTTTGTGTTAGTGATGATAAAGCATTTCAGATATCTCTAACAATATGTAAGCAAGCAGAATGTCCCGAATGGTTCAGTGAAAGACAGTCCCGCATTTAGCAAGCAGCAAGGTTCACAAAATTAGAGTGAGAAAAGAAAATTTTGTCACATTAGCAACTTCTCTTTTAGCCAATTCGCATAAAATTTTGTAGGTGTTGCCACAAAAAATGTTCAATGCGGGAAAGATATGGAACCTGAGGCCATAAAAATTTACATATGAACGCACCATACTAAAGTTGTATGCTGTGGTTTAATAGTTCATAAAATGAAGCCGTGGTTCTGTGGAAGTCCAGGTGCCATTGTTGTTAAGGAAGGAAAAGCTGAAAGGATTTTAGAAGTGAAGTGTCCTATTTCATGTAAGGAAAAATGCATAGTGTATGTAGAAGAAAATGTTAATGTGAAATATTTGTTTCTTGACAACAGAAAATATGTTAAGTTGGAAATAACTCACATGTATTACACTCAGTGCCAGACGTTAATATATGTAACTGGTATTGATATATATGATATATATTTACCGTAAAACACAACAGGTATGCATAACGCTGGAAAAGGACTCCTTGAGTATTTTAATACTTGCATCAATAGGTAGGACGATTTTATTTTTCTTACTATTTACCAAACCTTGTTTCAACTCATGCCAAAGAATATATTTAATAAAGATAAAAAAAAAACTTTACTGCTGCTAACTTGAATCTTGAATATCATATGACTTTCTCAGTTATAACGTTGTCCTCATATATCTGATGTTGTATACGTATGTAAATGACTGTAAAGTGTAAAACAATGTGTAAATCAAATGTCTATAAATGTCATGATACCAGTATTATAAAAAAAATATAATTTACCTTCTCAAACTATGGGAGACTGCAAATTGACTGAAACACATCACATGTGAACAAAATCATCAATGTATGGAAGCGTTCTATTGCCAGTTTCCCTAGAATATTACAGTTAGCCCACCTTATCTGTGGAATTTCGTTCCAGAAAATCTGCCGATAACGAAAACCGGGTATATTCAAGACACCTTAATAACCGACATAAACCACCATGTGAATTTTATACAAAAAATTTTAACCCCTAAATCCACGTACAAATATATTTGTGTGAGGTACGGTACAGAACTTAATGCGTTCATAAAGTGTCCCACAACGTTTAAATATCGTAAAAATGCTACGTCACGTGTGCAATGCAGTGCATTAGATACAGCAGCAACCACACTGCGAGGCTGCGAAGACTTGGCAACAGCGCGCACGAGCAAGGTGGTCTGGCTGATGTCGCAACACGGCACATCCTGATGCTCTTTCCCTACACTGCCAAGGACGCACGCTGTGCGAAGAGGGAGTGTTGCCACAAGAGTTGATAGAATTGTATTTGATAACACTATTTCTCGCGTGTAATGCTTACTTTATCTGTGTCAACCAAACATATGAAACAACAGTGGAACAAGCACTACTACGATTTCATGGGCGTTAATGTTTTGCAATTGTCTATAAATATTATTTGCTTGTATGACGTGCATATAAATTACAGAATAGAATAGGATTACAAACGTAAAATCAGAGAACAGTAAATACGTGTCTACAAAGCTTATCTACGAAAAGAAAACACGCTTCAGACTACTTGTGAATCTGACGTAAGACACCACGTACACTGGAAATATTTTATAGTCCTCAAAATTGACTAAAATCTCCATTTTCACGCAGTTGTTTCTCAAATTACATGTAATGGATTTGTACGAAATTGAGCTATTCAAGTACATTGGACATTGCTACAGTGACGCATTCAATAAAATGGTAGGATCACCGCTTAAAGTCCCATAGTAAAAACCATACAGCGGAAACACGGCGGGCACGTGTACGACTTTAGCCATAGAGGCAATATCACAATACATGTGCCGGCTGGCATCGTTCGTAGCGCATCGATTTTCACTTCTCACATAGAAACATACCCTTCACCAGCCTGCTGCCTTGAGGATGTTAGCAGTTTTGTTTTTAATACGGCATCACTGATTACGCTAAAATAGACTTAGCGCAATTTTTTTCCCACATACAAATAAAATTTTTTTTAACCACTGTAAACATAGATAAGGACAAATTTTTAGTGGTTTTCATTTAAATACAGCGTCACTGATTACGCTAAAATTAACTTGGCACAGTTTTTTCTGCCGTTTTCGGTGTGGTACTAACACTTGTACTTATTTGTCGTGCTTTGATTCGTGACATACGAACGATACGCACATTTTTCTCCCGTACCTGCAACCAACTTTTGCAGCAAACATGTTATTTTTTATTAAATGTAGCATTTTCATTTTGTCAGTCAAACTAAGAACTTAGCTATCTCACTTTGGTTTAGAAGGATCTTTACAGTCTTTCTTTCTAGGAAGTATTACGCTGCAGGCCACGAAATCGTGAATAATTGCACACTTTATTTGCACTTCAAGGCCGTGCCCTACATGCGGGCGGCAAACAGGCAAACAAGACAATGTAATTAAATACACACGTGTGTTCTGCGTGGAAGCAGTTTGCGAGCAGGCAACGTGGCCTGTGGGATATATCAAATCATTTTGTTTTAGAAGCATGCGGTCTGCGACAGGATATATGTGAGTGAAGTACTGCCGCTGCCCACACATTTGACAGAGCATCGCTTCTTTGCCGCTCCTGCCAGCACCGCATCATGCTAACGATAATCGCGCTCACCTGACCTAGCACATTGCGTAACAAAGCAGATAACAGGAGCTGACAACACAAGACTAGCTGCTCTCGTGCACGGCGAGTGACGCGCTACTAATTCGTGGGGCCCAAAATACAAATTCTTAAGAATTTCATATTTATATTAAAATTTTTTTTCTCGATTATCAACCGCAGTTGGTGAAAACCGCGGATACAAAGTCTACAGATAAGGCCGACTCTTATATGTTTTAATTCGCTGAATGCAACTTTCTAGGTGAATTCAAACACTGTCAATGCTGTGTATAGTTTCCACCTCTTCTACTGTTAACTTGCCATCATGCAGATATGGTGTAGTAACAATAATGACACCTTTGTCGGAAAGGCTTGTTTTTATTTCTGGAAAACCTTTATCACCACTTTCCAGTAGTGTCAGCAAATCACTATCACTTTGATAAATGTGTCGCTTGATCTGCCACCATAGCATTTTGATTTGAAAGTCACCATTCCATTTGGAGAAATTCCTGTCAAGAAATTTATTGAGTAAATACCCTTGTAATTAGGATAAAGAAACACTCTTTGATCAATGTTAGGTGACTGTTCAACTTTCACTTCTGTACAGTCAATTGTCACTCTGCATTTCTGGAACTTATTTTTAAATATAACAGGCATTGTTTCAACACTATCCCTACTAGGCCAAGACATAAAGTTTTACATGGTCGATGCTAGCATCATTAAAGTTGTGGTAAATATACGTGATATTGATGTGCTGTGAACCCCAAACATTACTCTCATAGCAGAATATGATAATTCTGTTTTCATTTTTATTAAATATAATAACAAGTGATTTTCTTTATTAATCTTAACATAAAAAGGTGGTTCAGTAGGTATAAATGATAACAACAGATTATAAACCGCAAATGTCACTCCTGCTAAGTCTTTCAGCTCAGTCTCATTTGATATTGAAGAATATCCTCGGAAACCTAGAATTTCATTCAAAACATCACTTGTTCCTGTAATTTTGTCAAGACATTTAAGATGATATTTCACTTCTTCATGCAGTGGAATAGAGGCTTCAGTGGGCAATTCGCACCCACTAATTGTGTAACAAAAAACAAAGTCACAGACAGTAGTTTCATTTAGGCGTACATCTGTCTGCATGGCAACTTCATGTTTATTAACACCACTTTCTGAACATGCATCCTCTGCAATTCTTATGTTTTCACTCTTTCTTCTTTTTGTGGCACGTTCATACCGCTGTAATGCTTGAGATGAACCAGACTTCTTTTTGATCTTCTGGAAATAAACTTGGGATGTAAGCTGGATTATGAGGGTGTCTTGGCCTTTTTTTTCCAATGAAATGGACGCTACATATTCTTGATGATGGTGTTGATTCCCAAGGTGAACTGTTGGTGCTAAAAGAATCATTTTCGTTTATATTAATTAATAAATGAGTATATTTGCTAAGTACAGTCTTACCCGCGGACTTTGTATCCGCGGTTGGAAATTGAGGAAAAGATTTTTTTTAAATAAATATGAAATTTTTAAGAATTCGTATTTTTGCATGTGCAGCTCACTATGTGTTGCACGAACTACTAACGCCTCACTTGCCGTGCACGAGAGCAGCTAGTCTTGTGTTGTCAGCTCCTGTTATCTGCTTCGTTACGCAATGTGCTAGGTGCTCGCAGTTATCATTAGTATAATGCAGTACGGACAGGAGCTGCAAAGAAGCGATGCTGTGTCGAATGTGCGGGTGGTGGCGATACTTCACTCGCATACATTCTGTCGCTTGCCGCACGCTTTCAAAACAAAATTATTTGATATATCCCATGATCCACGTTGCCTGCTCGCAAACTGCTTCCATGCAGACACACATGTATTAATTACATTGTCTTGTTTGCCCACTTGCCGCCCGTACATAGGGCATTGCCTTGTAGTGCATGTACAATGTGCAATTATACATGATTCCGTGGCCTGCAGCGTAATGTTTCCTATAAATAAATACTGTAGTGATCCTTCAAAACTGAAGAGAGATCGCTAAGTTCTTAGTTTGACTGAAAAAATGAAAATGCTGCATTTAATAAAAGACAATACATCTGTTGCAAAAGTTGGGCGCAGGTACGGGGGAAAAAATGAGTGTGTCGTTTGTACGTCAAGAAATAACGCACAGTACTGCACTGAAAATGGCAGAATAAATTGTGCCAAGTTAATTTTAGTGTAATCAGTGGTGCTGTATTAAAATGAAAACCGCTAAAACTTTGTCCTTATCCATGTTTACACAGGTTTAAAATTTTTTTATGTGTGGGAAAAAAATTGTGCTAAGTCTATTTTATTGTAATCAGTGATGCCGTATTAAAAACTAAACTGCTAACATCCTTAAGAGGGCCGCCTGGTGAAGGATATGTTTGTACGTGTGAGGTGAAAATCGATGAGGCGATACGAGCGATGTCAGCCGGCACATGTATTGTGATATCGCCTCTACGCCCAAAGTTGTAAACACGTGTGCAGTGTGTAGTCCTGTAGGAAAAAGACTACAAGAAAAACCTTGCACGTCAGTTTGGTGTGCTCTGAATAGAGACGGTATGCTTCTCATCAAACGTGGGACACTGGTTCGTATCGCTACGCTGTTCCCACGTGTTAAAGGTTGAAACTCGACACCGGTGAAGACTCCACTTAATTACGTTCAAAATATTTTATGTTTGTAATCCTATACTTTTCTGTAATTTATATGCATATCATGCAAGCAAAAATATGTACAGACAGTTAAAAAATATTCACTCCTATGTAGTCATAGTTGTGCTTGTTACACTGTTATTTTCTATGTTTGGTTGACACAAATAAAGTAAGCATTACAAGCGAGAAATAGTGTTGTCAAATATAATTCTATCAACTCTTGTGGCGTCACTCCCTCTTCGCACAGCGCACGCACTAGGCAGTGTAAGGGTGGAGAGATAGCATGGCGCGTCAGTCTGTGCTGTGTTGCGACATCTAGCGGCGCACTGTTGCCAAGTCTTCGCATCCTCGCAGCTCGCACTGTGATTGCCGCTGTATTTAACACGCCACATTTCACACGTGATGTAGCATTTTTACGATATGTAAATGTTGTGGGACACTTTATGAACGTATTGAAGATATGTACCTCACACAAATATAATAGTACGTGGCTTTACGGGTTAAATTTTTTAAATACAAAATGCATATGGTGGTTCATGAAGGTTACTAAGGTAACATGAATATATGTGGTTTTCATTATCTGCGAATTTTCTGGAACGAAATACCGTGGATAAGGCTGGCCGACTGGAATTTATTATTTACATGTAACAGTAACATTTTGTAATTATGTAGACTGCAATAAGAACCAACCGTGTTTGTTTACTTAAATACAAAATAAATTTTACACATAATTTTATGTAATGTTATGCGTACTTGTATGCTTGTTGCCTTACGTTATTATTAAATAATTTCATGAGCTATGCATTGCTACTTACTTTCTTCTGTGCACCGCTTGGATCCACAACTTACGTCGTTGTGGTTTTCTCGCAAGTATTACTGCACTCAACAACACAACAAATCACATTTCCTTTACGCTTTTTACAGCTATCCATGTTAAATTGTGGCTTCTTGATAGCTCAGGCCGTGCAGTGCGTCTCACACCTCACTAGTTGCCGCTAGAGTATTGTGTACAGTGGCCTACTACTCATTATTGTAAAAATAATGACGTACAACAGTAGTTTTAATGGTGAAAATGCCACAATAATTAATTTTATATTACTTATAATAATTTATTTCTCCGGGGAATTGCACATACTATTAGAAAGTGAATACATTTGGTGTATTTTACTTTTTCTCACTTTTAAATTTGTTGATATTTTACATCCGAAAGCATTTATAGAAAAAAGATTTTTATGAATTTGTCTGTATAAATAAATACAAAATAATGTGTAAATGATTTACCGAGACTGTAATTAATGTTAGTATATTATGGCAATGTCAACCGTGCACAATAAGACTGCTTAACACGTTAAAATCTCACTCCACCATATGAAAACCATTTAAATTAGAAGCAATTTGTTTGCAGGATATTACATTCCAAGTTTCCTTTTAGCATGGATGGTTTGTAATTTTCATCTGTTTATAATGGGACCACATCATTTGAAGCGTGATTATGTATTTGACTGGTGGTAAAAGTTTTATGAAATTTCTAAAAATAGTTTTCTTTCAAATGTATTGTTACGTTTAAGGAAAATTACTTCTTTTAGTTGTTTGGTATAGTATTCTGTAAAACTTACAGTTTTTATAACGTGTTTAAATGAGGAATTCTTGTAATATAAGTGAGACTCGCAGTCTAAATATCAGGTACGGGTTTAATTTACAATATATACAAACTAATACGTTACTTTTATGATATTCTTTACAGAGGGAGGCAAGAATGGTTATAGAAATTTGTTATTACATATGAGCCACTCAATTTAGCTACGATGATGACAGTCTCACCTTGTTAATGATGCCGAGGCTGATTGAAGGAAACGTCTACTACGATCGGTATGTCGTAGATCTGGACGTCGTGGTGCATCTTGGTAGTGAAGTGGTCCTGGCAATGATATGGGGC
Source organism: Medauroidea extradentata (assembly GCA_003012365.1). Taxonomy (NCBI): domain Eukaryota; kingdom Metazoa; phylum Arthropoda; class Insecta; order Phasmatodea; family Phasmatidae; genus Medauroidea; species Medauroidea extradentata. The sequence goes on along the minus strand of PNEQ01121384.1, from coordinate 18,261 downwards.
AGACAGACCTCGTAAATAGCGTGACACTCCCCTTTATTGCACCTTGTGATGCAACTCGTACCGCTGTTGGAGTGGGGAGTTCTGCCTTGCAGTTTGCAGCGACTTATGTTTAATATTTTGGAATTTCTGGCCGGTTGACTGGTTACTGATCGCTGTGTTAGAACCAGGGTTACATTGTTCATAACAATAAGTGTAACGAGATATTGTGTCTGCTGCTTTCGCTGCAGGAGAGGCGCTCTGTTTGTGCCATCCTCTTGTTAGTTGCCACGGTCACCACTAGAAGGGTGTGCACGGTGCCTATATGTACTACTGTGAGCAGATGCTTCTCCTGAAGCAAGTGTCAGGATTTACCTAAGGGAAAGAGTTGGTATGATAATGTACAAAAGACGTGTAACGAAAGAGATTGGGTTCACATATTTTTATTACAAGGGTAACATTTTGTTTAGAATTTTTTTTAAACTTTGTGATATAATTAAAATTCTGGGTTAGAAAGCTGTGGTAACAATAAGTATATAAGTGTGTTTATTGTATGATATGCACTGAAGTTAAGGTTTGGTTTGAAAGATTTAATTGGTGGAAAAATCATAAAATTTATAAACCTTTTGTACATGTACTATATACAAATTTTTCTTTCTGAATAAATTCAAAACCTTGACAGCATAACAATAAATTTTTATTGAAATTAATTGCTATATTATGACAATATTTGTGTAAGTTAGCATTGCCGCTTGAAAGCTGGAGTACGCAAATTGTAAATGCTTATTTTCAAATGCATGTTTTATATTTTTGATTTTAACCTTTCATCAGTTCAGAGAATTTTAAGTTTTTTAATTATTTAGTTCCTTTTTATTCATTGCAAACATTTATATATATTTTTAGGTTTACATTTCTTGAAACACTGTTCTGTTAAATTAAATTGATATGCCATAGACTCTTGATTGTCCACTTTAATAAAGGAGGGAATGGCCACAAATAATTCAGAATCACAGTTAATACACTTATGCACTAGTGTTTCATATTTATTAAAACGAGCTTTGTGTTATTTCATAATAAATGAAAACCTGCATTTACTGTATACACAGGCATTGAAATCTGAAAGACGTAAATATAGTAAGTGACACAGCATAAAAATATGTGACGGTAAACTGGCAATATTGTGCAGCATGCCAATAAACTGATAACTACATGTACTTGCAACTGGAAGTTGCCTGACCTATAGCCAACTTCCTTTCCCTCCTGTAAGTATGTAAAGTAGTGGCAGTCTTTGTAAACTGATGACAGTCAAAGAAAAAAAGAGGGATGTGGTGTGGTTTTTCAGTCATAAGAGGGTTGGGGAGGTTAAGGAAACCCATTTGGGTAGTGTTAAAGTGGAAATAAGCTACACAGATGAAAACTGTAACACTACAGATTTCCTGTAAAGCACAACAATACCATGAATTATATTTTAAGCAGTAAATACTTTAACAAAACCTATAAACAATATACATGTTTGCATTACGTATTTATTCTCTCCTATAAATGGCTTTTCAGAGTTCAAACAGTTCCACGCCAAATATTGAATAAAAAGTTTACATTACTGAACTGTCAGTACATTGCAAAAATAAATTGCAATTTCTCAACAAATGCACACTATTATACTATTGGTCAACACACAAGTGATGCATTTACTTAAAAAATGTGTGTGGTAGACTTTTTATTTTAGGAAGATTGCTTATTTCCTTTCTCATCATACTTGACAACATATGCAGTTCCGACTTGCCAGACACAAGTATGTTATCTTGTTACTCTGAATACTAAAGCAAGTTTTCTGATGATTGACGTGCAGTGGTATGCACAGTAGCACATGTACATTGCATGTATGTTGGAGGTCATTGCAAGCAAAGTGTGTTGAAATATGTTTCTGAACCTGTAAATGTAATGTAATGTTAAAGAGTTTTGTTGATCCACCTGCCTGTAGTTTGCAGAATTTATTTATTAAATCTTGCAACCCCCCCCCCGCCCCCTAAGGCAAAATCCTGAGTGTGCACATGGTTGTATGTTTTCTTTCTCAATATTTACAGAAATCTTCACAGAACTTAATATCATTGCTTACATCAGCACACAGTTTTTCTCCTTAATGTGATTTTTTCCTGGATACTGTGTCACTGTTTGAAGTGAATTTGCCACGTTAGTAAGGCACTTATTTTACCATCCATTTCAAGTACCTTAAATAAATTATTTGCTGGTTCAGCATTCAAAATACTGGACACATGAATACTCTCTGTTCATATTTAGCTAAACCATTCAAGTGTTGTCTTGCCTAAATCATCATAGAGCTGTTTATATTGTTTACCTTTTGGTCAAACCATCGGGTAAATCAGCATTACTAGAATAGTTTATTAAGATTTTCTTTGCTCTCTAGAATGCTGTGGCGAAGGGTGAATTTGAAAGTAGCGGAACCAAGTGGTGGTGATTCCGGGGTGTCTGGGGGGTATGGAACCACCCCCCTCCCCTAACGCACTGCACCGGGGAGTTGGGGGGGGGGCTCTCCCCTGGGAAAATTTTAAAGTTTCGTGGTTTAAAAGTGGATTTTGAGGTCTTGTGAAGAGTGAAATATGAAGTTTTTATTTAAAAATCGTTTTGTTAGGTAATTGTTACGATTTCAAAAGCAAAATTTTATGTGATATTCTTGGGGATCTAAATATGTACACCTTTATTATTTATTATACTGGACTGACCTTATTATTTACACAATAAACTATTGCTATTTACAGAGAATACCGAAATACGAAAAAACAATGGACAAGTTTGTATTAAGGAGTTATAAGTTAACAGTTATCATATGCTGAAGAGAAAGTAATTATGAAATGTCTGTAGTTCCTACTAGCTTATTTTAATATACAATTAGAGAACCGTGTTACTGTACCTATATACAGTCAAAATTTTAACAATGAAACTTGTAACTTCTTAAAAAAAACTTAAATTAAAAAAAAGTAGCTCACCATCTCATTTCAGTTTGTTGATGTTCTTACTTGTACACCAGTTCAGTTCTTCTTGTATTACGAACAAAAATGTCAGTAACATCACTGTAGAAAGACATTTTGTTTTAAAGTAAGGAGGAAATTTTTTTCAATTGAAAGTAGTCCAAGATTTGACAGCCTAACTTGTTTCTGGGAGTTTCGAACATATGTCTTGATTCTTTTAAGTGAAGAGAATGAGTGCTCAACAGATGCACTTGCTGCCGGAATTTAGCTATCAAAGAACACAGTTTGTAATACTGTACTCAGGAAAGCCATCTATATTGAATTCTGATTGTTTCAACAATTCCATTATTTTGAATACTTATTTTTGACCTGAAGTCTGACAAATTAAATTTTGCAACTAATTCGCTCCGAAGACGAGGAATGTTGAAGTGATTGCCGTTAGATGATTTTAATGATGTAGAAGCATCGTCGGGGAAAGTTTTAACATTTTCTTCGTTTTTGTTTGGGTCCATAGGAGTGAGAAACTTCACGTTTTCTAGTGAGCTGAATTGAGCACAGAGTTGCATCAGAATGTTGCCTATTATTTCAAAATGCAATTTTCTGTAACTGTTCTCTGGATTTAGTTCCACTGATTTCCTTTTTTTTTTTTTTTAGCTGGAGGCTCATGTTTAAATACAGCCCAAATTAAATTTAAAAGAGAGCCTTTCTTATTTGCAATAATTGTTTCTATCTCTTTCAATTTTTGGAATGAATGTCTTTGTCTGGATGATCTGAAATAATAAATCTGTAATTGAAAAAATATCAGAAATAATTTGTAACAGAAACTTATAATTGAACTCTCTTAATGCAGCTAAGAAACCATTACATGTAATATATGTTTCATTGTTCCTTTTGTTAGGATTTTTTGTTATGCTTTCAAATAGATCTATTAGTGCAGTTTTGTTTTCGATATCTGTGTGAACCAAACAGAATTTGTAATTTCATCTTGTTGGGCAGACTTTAGGATAACGTTTACACAAGAAAGTGTCTAAAGTGTGAATATGTTTCGTAGAGTGAGAAAAAAATTATGCGAATCCATTTAATATTTCAAAAAATATCTTCCAGTCTCTAATATTGTTGAGCAAGTGCGAAAGTACGAGGTTAAGTCTATGTGCGCAACAATGTATGGATATAGCACTGCTGTACTTCTCTGACTCTCTTCTGCAAGCTATTTAGATGACTGTACATTACAGCAACCCCATCATATGTCTGCGACACCAGCTTATTGCAGTAAGCATACTTGTCTGCTAATTTAAAAACATGATCTGCCAGTGACTCTGCCAATCTGTCGGTAGTTATGTTAGTAAAAAGAGAGAAATCTTTCTTCAACAGTTCCCTCATTCGTCAAATATCACATGACAGAAGAAAGCTATGAAATATATGCAATATCTGTAGTTTGTCCTGCCTCCACTATGTTGCGTTTTGTATTGGCTATGATTGCTAGGTAGGAAGGCAATGCAAAACTCTAGAAGGTTTTGTTGGTGAGAGCATGAGAAGAAGGTAGAGTGGCTCTTCTAAATTTATCTGTACTATAGCTAACCTTGACCCAACGAGTGACTGCTAAGTGAGCCATCAAGGAAGAACTCCAGTGCGAGCACAGGGAGTCAATCTTTACATAAATAAAGGGAGGGCTTATGTCACTTGCCTCACTGATCATCGTAGGTTGGAACACAAGGTAGTTTGATGAAAGGAGACAAGATATCAATTGAGTTTCATAGGATGTATTCTAGTATAGAACAGGTTGATACACTGGTACAGACATGGGCTTACATCACCTTCAACATGTGTTTAATTCATCTTAGGTCATACGCAATTTGGTACAGGTAGATGCAACAAGTTTCGAGCGACATCGTTATAAGATACAACAAGATGACAGCTAGACATATGCTGAAGAGTACAATTAATTTGTTAGGGCACTTCGGGCCATGCAGCAAAGATTACTGGATACAAACATTTACAAAGGTGCATTGGGCCGTGACAATACTGGGGCGAAAATTAGGCCTTGCTCATGGCCGAGGCGATTGCTCTTGATTCTTGAGAAGTTACAACATAGCTATGTCCTCTCTGCATGACATGGCTCAGTGGGTCGATAACTGACGACATGACAAGGTTTTAAGGCAATCACACTTGATCCCTAAGAAGGCTGCTACATATTTATGGCCTCTTTACATGATATGACTCTATGAGCCGACAACTGACTCACAACATGTCTTGGTTATGAGGTTATCACTCTTGATCCCTAAGAAGGCTACAACATTTATATGACCTCTCTGAACGATATGGCTCTACGGGCCGATGAAATTACTGAATGACAGTGTCCTTACTGTAAGCGTTCAACAACACTTTACTTTTAGCACATAAAGGGCATGGAGACAAGAGACAGTAGCGTGAAGTTAAGTCTCCAAGCTTGAGCAAGGCTGGATCGCAGTCAAGCTGTCTTAGCGATCAAGCCAAGCTGACCTGGTGAACGTAGCAGTGGTGAAAGGGTTAATGAGATGGGGTAGGAGGGTTTAGGTGGCAGGGTACTGCTACAACCCATAAGGAAGGAGTAAGGGTTTGGGTGTCAAGCTCTCGCCAGACATAAATAGCAATTGTGTTGCAACACAACGATCAGCAGTCATGCAGGAGAATGCTAGTACTTCTAGGTTAAAATAGTTAGGTTTTAAAAAATTGGGGACAGTCATCAACGTATTTTATAGTGTGACGTTATGACGATGCGTCAAGTTTCATCCAAGATTATAACCACATAAGTAGTAGAGCTTATTTGTGCTTTAATTTCCGTCAACATTAACTCTGTAACACTTTCAATAATGTCTTTTTGTTTAATGCTGGACAAACCTGTAAAAACTATAAAGGTTTCCAAATGTGAGGACAGTGCCAAGTTGTAAATCTCTGCTTTTGTCTGCTAGCACTTATTCACCAATCGAGCTGTTCGCTGCCATCCCCTCTTCCTGCTGCGTCTCTCCTGAAGCCCCCTCCATCGTGTCTACCCACAGCGCCCGCAGAAGACTGTCTTGGTTCCATTGGCCAACAAGCAAAGTGCAGGCAAAGATGATAACTGTACGTTTCTAACGAGCAAGCAATTTACCTTTGTCTTCGGCCAAATTGAAGGGAAGGAAGGCAAAACACCACTTAGTACAAATAACGGATAAAACAAAAAACTAAACTAATTTTATATAGTTATTTTTTGCATGTGAAAACTCACAAATGCCTATTTCATACTCTCAGAGGATCCAGGCGACTGGCTTGATTCCCTCTGCTGCACTGCCACGAGTGCGCACGGAAATACCCGAAGGCAGAAGGGGTGGCGGGCATGAAGTGCTGGCAGAATGACTGGAAAGGAGGGGTGGGAGGCAGGGGTGGCAGTGAGGAGGCATGGAGGGAGTCTATGGCACAGAGCAGGCATGAAGAAAAGAAGGCCAACGCCAGGAAACAGAACGGGAATGCACCATCGCTATGGACAAGATATTTGTTTGAATAAAGTTGATATAAATTTAACAATATCATAATTTACTAGATGACTCACAACTCTTTGCTCTACATCAAAGTAGGGAACCAGTGGTTCCCTTGGTTCCATGGAATATTTGCCACTGCTACAAATGTCACGAATGGTCTTTTTGTCATTGTCATAATTTTGAGCAAGTAATTTCATGAGCCCGCTCTTCCAGTTTCTTATCACTTCCAAATTCTGTTGAATTGTTTACATGACATGCTTCTGCAACATCGACATTCTTGACCATAATCACGGTACCATTTATCACATCACTACTGGCCCGACACCTAACAATGGTAATTATGTCATCCCGGGATGTGTCTGGCTTCTGCGTGAAATGTGTGAGCAGTGCTCTGAAGACACTATGGCATGGCTGCTTGTACATTATAAATCACATAGTAGAATTTTGTTACTACGCAGTATTTTCAGTTCAAATGACTGTATACCTTTTATTTTGTGTGCCTGTATAGCTTAATTTTTCATACATGCATTGGCATGGGCGTTACAAACTAATATTCTTGGGGGGACTAAAATTTATTTAGTTGTTGAACGCCCATGTCCAAAAGAGAGCAGGGGGTCCGAAGGTCTTCCCCCAGAAAATTTTGGGATATCAATGTGCAAAATAGGGTTATTTAAGAATTTCTGATTCCTAAAATATGATAATTATATAGCTGGTTGAAATAGCAATTGTCTTTTTTTGAAAAGTTATTTATGTGAACAGATTTTAAAAAAAACAGTTAACATATTTGGAGTCCTATATACACAAAATAATAAATTTAATTACCAGGAGAAACCAGAATGTTAAACTTACAAGCTGCTGTAGTAAGAATGTTGGACATATGTGTGCAAACATAAAAAATCTATGAAAAAAACTTGCATTCACTATCATAGTATCTCCCCTGATCACCCTAGTATATTTTTAGAAAACATATTTTTGAAACCTGCCAAAAACCTGAGTAAAAATTCACCAAATTTGAGCAGATAACATTTATAGTGAAAATGTGTAAAGTTTGTCAATCTCTTACTACATTTGGCTTTGGCATGGTACAGAAACTGCTCGCAATGAAAGAATGACATAATGGAGGAAACCATACAAAACTGTAGAAATATTTTCTTGCAGATATTTAAACTGAAAAATGTATAATTTTACACTTTCAAATTATTTATAAAATCATCTGTGATCAAGTTCAACACATCATGAACTTCATAACACATAGCCTCCATTTAATTTAAAATTTATTATTTAGCTATGCATATACAGATATTTAATACTAATAACAATAACACCAAGCACAACTTAAAAATAAAAATAATGGTTTTTTGTTGGGAGTAATCTTTTTCAAATAATATAGTTCATTCTCGGTAAAGTGGTGAGCACTTGAGGTTCCTCTAATTTCATAGCTGTGCACTTAGTAAGACATTACAACACAAAATTACTTAACTAATTCTACACAACTTCACTGGAAGCAAATAACCGAGCATTCTTATGTGAAATGTTACACACAGTTTTAATTCAAAAGTGATAATTTTATTACGAATGGGCTATATACAACAATATGTGTAACAAATGGGTTTGATCTGTAGTTTTTAATTTATTACAGCATAGGCTTTGTTAATGAGGTTATTAACAAATAAAAATATATCATTTATCACACAATTAGTGTGTTTCATAGGTACTACAGCGAAACTCAATATACAGGCTGTTCGTTAGCTTATGTTAAAAACTTGCAGAGATGATTGCTTATCAAAAATGAGGTATAGTAACATAGTAAAATTTTTGCCTATAGTGCAATTTGTAAGGGAGACATTCACCCTTGAAAAATGAATTTTGAAATTGTATTTTGGAAAATTTTTGTAAACAACGTAGTGTTAACTTTCAATTCTTTGCACGGTCATAATTGTTATAAAGATAGTCGATGCTCTTTAAAACTCCCTTTATGAATGAGTTTTGTGAACAATTCATGTTGCTTTTCCAAGCAGTACATCCTAAGCAACATAAAACATCTTATTTTTACAAGTCACTAGAATGTACTATTTACTGTAAAATGCATTCTAGTGTGTCTGAGCCAACAATACAATTGGATTATAGGTTGTAGGCTTTCATGGTAAGAGTCTGGCTGTTTCAGACTAGGTATTAATCCTGGATTCTCTGGCAGTATGGTTGATTTTGTCACATCCCATCATTAGAGTTTTTTCAAGGTCTAATTCAGGCATAATAAAGTATAAATTTACGTGTGATGCATATTCTTAACATTATCCCATGTACATTTTAGGCTACGGTCTCTGTGTACTCAAATGGAGCATAACGCTATTTCAAATTAATGTAAAGTGTGGGTCGTACAGATATACAATATACTGGATGGAATATCTTGTAAGAACTTAACAGTGGATCCTTGATTGACATCACAAAGATACTTCAAAAAAGGCTTTAGAAAATTATTTTCATGTATGTAATATTCATTAAGGGTTCTTTACACTGTTTTATTTGGCGAGCAAAACTGATGTCGAGGAGTGTGTGGCAAACAGAACTCTGTGAAAATCCCTTGTTTGATGTTATTTTCCTGCATTACCAGATCAATCCGCCATGCCAGTGTGCATACAGATCAGACACTAGCATCTTACTTGTGGACACATGGTGCAGGAATGTAAGAAGTTTCCATAAAAGAGACCAAGTGATTTTTTTCCAAGGCTGGATAATAAATATTGCAACAATGTTACACAATGTTATTTTTTGGCCACCAGTACATTTATTATAATGGTAGATTTATTTTGGTCTGTTATATGGACAGTTCTGTTCAGAATAAATGAGCGGCTGAAAAAGTTAAAGACCACTTGGGGTATGATCGGCTGTTAAGCAAAGGTAACGCCATTTAGGTTATTTAATATTAGGTTAGTTCTTATCATTAACCAGACAATGGATACATGACAATTTTGATCACCCATATCCTATAACATTTTTTTTTGAACGTACACATAATATTCTGCATACATACATAATAACAACAACAATTGATCATTTATGAGAGACACACTATTTATAACATTTAACTTATTTTAACAAATGCACAACCAATCAATATCCAGTCTAGCAATAACGTTGACTATGTTTTTTTCCAGATATTTTTCTTCACCTGTCTTTTGAAAAATGTATAATTATTTGTGTTTCTTAGTTTTGAGTGAAGATTATTATAAGCCTTTGAGAGTCTATACTTTAAGCTTCTGATTCTGAATTTTGTTGTATTTATTATACCTACGTCTATGTTGTTAAGAGTTTCTTGTACAGTATGTATTGTTATGATTACCAACAACCTCGCCTGGAGGATGGGCTAGCGACAACGGCAGTGCAATCAGGTCAGGGGTTGCACAAGACAAGGGCCTCAGCGATTCTCCCCACTGGTACTGAAGCGTGTCAATATAACGTAATGTATCGCGGGAATCTGGGTCTGTCTCCTTCAAGCCTTTCAGCCATCACCACCTCACCAGGATGGTCCTGGGTCGAGACCCACGACATGCCGCCGTCCGTCGATAGCCGACACAATCATCATCAGCCTCCGGCAACATGCTAACGGTGAGGTCTAAGGTGTCCAATAGAGTAGAACAACATAAATTTTTAAACAGCAGCTCCCTTCCAACCTAAATTATGTAATACAACCGTGTAGTATTTTGTAACTAACTTATTTAGAGTAAAGCCACCATACTTAAACTAACATAATTCACTAAACAGTAACCCTCACCCTTAACTTAACCATTTAAAAAGTTTCGGTATAGAGTGCCTACCACTGGCTACAGCCACCCAACCTCTATAAATAATATGTAAAAGCTAGTAAAATAACAGTTTTACAACAGTATGAATATTTTTCTTTAGTCTAATGGGTATTGCTTTTGGTGAGTTTGCTAAATATTTTGTATGATACTTTAGAGTGTTCTTCTTCGATTAATAACTTTAATGGAGGGATTTTCAATTCTGTAAACATGTATCTCAAACTTTTACTATAACTGCACCCATAGATGTGCCTAATGGCTCTGTTTTGAATACGTTCTATACTATAAAGGAGTTCTTTATTGCATGTTTCCCATATACATAACATATGCAGCAAATTACAGTGAAGGATGATGTAGTAAATGTATTTTTTTAGTATTGGCATTGTGACATATTGTATTACTCTATAAAGTACTGCTGCAGCTGGTTTTATCTTTTTCTTAACTGTATTAGCATTTGTGTTCCAAGAAAGGTTCTTATCTAGTATTAGGCCTAAAAATTTAGCAGATTCTACCCTTTGTAATACTCTGTTGTTTAACACAATCTGAGTGTCATCGTGTATGGATCTATTTGGTTTGGTTATGAACATGTAATTTGTTTTTTCTTCATTAGTGCTTAATTTATTTGTTACTGCCCACTCTGTTATTGTTTCTATATCTTCTTGCATGTTTTTTACTATTATGTCCACACTGTCCCCAGTATAGAAGATGTTTGTGTCATCTGCATACAGTGTTGCACGTCCTTTTAGTTTACATTGAGGTAGGTATGTCATTGATATACATTAAGAATAATAATGGTACTAACACCGAGCCCTGTGGAACACCATGTGTTACTGGGCACAGGCTGCTTACGTAGCCATTTATTTCGACATATTGTTTTCTACCCTTCAGGTAGTTTTCAAAGAGTTTGTGTGCATTCCCTCTAATGCCTATAGTGTGCATTTTTTGCAACAGTATTATATGGTCTACTGTGTCAAAGGCTTTTTTTTAAGTCAATGGAGAGCCCACAAGCAATTTTTTTTCCTATCCAGACTTTCCTACAACATATTTACCAGATCAGCTGTTGCTGTTAGCGTGCTTGAGTTTTCAATGAATCCGTATTGTTCTGATATAAAGAAATGTATACTATTTAAATAGCTCATCAATCTTCTTTTAATAACTTTCTCAAATACTTTGGAAATTGTTGGAAGCAGTGAGATGGGCCTGTAATTACCTGGATTGGATGGTTCCCTTTGTTTTAGAATAGGAATGATTTTTGCAATTTTCATGTTTTCTGGAATATTACCTGATGATAGTAATTAATTTATGATTTTTACAATAGATGGACAAACTGTTCCTGCAGTTATCTTTTAGAGTCTTACTAGATATTCCATCTTGTCCAGCACTGTTTTTGTTCTTCATTTTCTTTATAATGCATCATTACCTCTTGCTCATTAGTGGGTTGTATAAAGTTTGATTTTTGGGAGAGGTATTTAGGAGTTTGTGTTGTGTGTGTTAAGGAAGGGATTTGTGATGCTAAATCTGTACTACCAATTTTCGTGAAGTAATTAACAAAGGAATTTCTTTTTTAACTGTAACCAGAGAGTTATTTACTACAAGTGAATCTATGCTGTGGATTTAATGACATTTTTACCATTATTATTTCTCTAATTGTATTCAATGTATTTTTTACACCATTGCAGTAGTTAAATTTGTTTGTATAGAAGTCTTTCTTAAGCTTCCGTTTTAGGGATGTTACTTTGTTGCGGCAAAATTGTTACTCTATTTTTTGGAGTTCATTGTTTGGGTTTACTTTTCATTTGAAATGAAGTACATCCCGTCTGTGTATCAGCTGTATTAATTCCTCGTTAACCCATGTTTTTCTGGCATGCTTATGTTTGTTTCGTTTTTTGTAATTGTTGAAGGCACAAGTGGTAGGTCTGCTGTTTTCTGTTGTTCTGTCTTTAATATGTTTTATTAGTGTGTTATACAAAGTGTCACTATCCTCCTCATTAGCAGAAGCATTAGTTTTTAGTTTTTCTGCAAGGTAGATACTGAGATCAGAGTAATTAATGGTTTTCTGTTTTGTATGTATATTGTATTCTCGTCTAGTATTATTAAAGTTACAATTTCGTTTAGTTGTGATCTCACATATAATTATATTATGGTCACTTAAGCAGCTATCTAAAGGCCCTATGTTGGCTATGTTATACATATACTTTGTATGGTTAACAAGCACATGGTCGATAAGTGTTTCTGTGGTGTGACGTGTGCCGCGGACGCCCGTTTGTCCGCTGGGCTACAGTGGCTCTGACGGCCGTAGACACGTGACCACCTCCTTCACCACGGACGCTCCATCAGCCAGGCTTTACGTCTCTGGGGACGTGAATACCCTGCCCCGTGGCTATGGAGCTTCACCACCAGCCTCAAGGTAGCAATTTCCAGCTACGAGTTTGAATGCCTGGCCAGCAATCATCTTCGTAGTATGTGTTAATTTAATGGGAATTGTAGGGCAAGTTGTGGTAATGTTTGTGACGTGCGGGCTTAACGCACCGCTACATAAACACGTGACAAAGTGGTGAACACGAGAACTGATCCATGCTAAATTCAGGCAAACTGATATCATTTGTAGACTCTACAGATTTTCTAGAGACCTACAGGCATCATGAGAATAAACATTCTTTTTAATTTGTTCTATGATTGAGTGATGTTTTTGATTAGGGCAGTAGGACGCTATGCCAAAGCCCACCAAAAATCGTCATCGTATTATTTTGTTACGTCTTACAAAATAATACTTAAGTAGACTTTCAGTCACATTTACAATGTCTACAATTTAATTACTTTTTCAAATATTGCTTTTATATTATTCGTTATTGCTTTCCTGTGTATTGTTGCGTTTT
>PNEQ01121383.1:0-44134 GCA_003012365.1 Medauroidea extradentata | reverse complement strand
TGCTAGGTTTCCTCTGCAACGTTGCAGCTGTAACGTTTCTGGCACGTGCAGACAACGTGCTGCTAGGTTTCATCTGCAACATTGCAGCTGTAACGTTTCTGGCACATGTAGGCAACATGTTTGTATAGTCTGTGACGAACTTAGCACATTGTAACGTTGTAGCAACGTTTCCAGCACCACCTGTGCTGTTAGGGAAGCACTTTAAAAACATAGTAGTCACAGTACATCTCGTAATAACTGTTCAGACATATTTGCCATACAAGAACATAAAATTAAAATTACATAACACGCATATTATTCAATATATCAGTGACATACAAATTGGCCGTATGCGGGAAATTGCATTTTCGACATACGAGGTAACAGTTGAACACCATCGTTGTATTGAATATTATATCATTGCGCCTTCTTGCAAAAATATCCTGTGTAAAGGACATAGGTCATACGAGCTGTTCACAGATTGCTTATCGTAGTAAGTTCTTGCTTATTTTGTTTAATAGATCATATCTGAATTCCACAAAAATATTATTTGTTTCGATTAGGCATTTAGTAAGGAAATAATACTGTTTGGAGGAAGAGAAAGAAAAGTTATTTTTTCTTTGTTTCGATGAAATCTTATTTACTCACTGGAATGATAGTTGCTTAGGGAGAAAACATAAAGTTGTGGGTGTAACCGCAGTCTGGTAGTAACCTCACATTGCAAATCACGAAATTCGGGGACAGCGTTAGTCATTGTCATGCAGTTCCGGTGTCTGAAACCAATTATGCCGCGGCGGGCCAATGAAAGCAGAATTTCAACTCATTCATTTGTTTCCGGATAATTTTTATTTCTGTCTTATTGATGGAAATCACGCCTCTCGAAATAATGCAGACAAATAAAGAAAGAGCCGAGGAGGAGGAGAAGGCAGTTGTAAGACAATAAAAAGTCCCGACACGTACAAAATCAGAAACGAATAAACCAGTCCCAAACAAGAAACGGGGGAATCCATTGTATAAATCAGCGTGAGGCGGGAGTTAGGATTGCGGAGAAGGGAGAGAGGGAAGCAGGCAAGAGTGTGGTGTGTTACTGGCGAGAATAAATTGAAACTATATATAAGGACGGCTTGGCGAGATCGTCCATAAAGCACGGAGCACATGCTGTGCTCTGCCTGGTGAAATATGACGGGATATGGCAGCACTGGTCCTGCAAGGGGGGGAGGGGTGAGCAGGAGTATAAGAGTGAGGGAGGGAGGGGCGGGATCGTTGGGGGTAGAGAGGTGGGGTAGGCCGCAGCGCACCTGGCGGCGGCCTGCTGAAACGCGTGCCGAATGCGCAAAAAATTAACCAGGAGGTTCTGAGTGGTGAGAGGTGATAATACATCTCACGTCCCCGCCCCACGCATCTGAAAAAGAAATTGGTCGGTGTGAAATCTAGCCAGATACAATATTTCACTACGGATATTCTTTTAACATATTTTTAGGAATTATTTGATTATGCAACTCGAACTTCCTTGCATAATATAGGGTAAGTCTCGAATGATACAGGTTATATTTAAATTGCTATGATCAGTCTTTAAAACTTATTTGCGTACTTCCCCCCCCCCTTCAATTTTTAACTAGTTTAATTGATCGGCGATTCGTGTGGGAATTCCTATCTTGTTATGGACTCCATCTTAAACAAATAAGGGGATGCGGCCGCCGAACGGTCAGACTATTCGCCTCCCACCAAGCAAGACGACATTAAAAACTACGCTTCATGGTTTTTGTTTTCTATAAATCGTGCTTAAGCCCGTTCTACAGTGAAACGGAAGAGTAAGACAGCGGACGCGTAGAATTACACAATCGAAACGAACACACGGAGTCAAACAAAATTTCTAGTCTGCAATGCATGAAAACACATGCGTAAACGAACGGACTTGCAACATATGAAACTAAATATTATTTCTCGTGAAATAATTTTCCGGCAGCAGTGAAAAATTAATGTAACAGTTATATGTAGTTTAGTATGTTATAAATAGTATAGCAAGGCCATACGTGTTTTATATGGAAATAGTAATGATAACAGCCATGCAATTTTAACTTACAATCAAGCTTTTTTTTTCCGTATGTTTAATTTTTCAAACGGCTCGTCACAAAAAATGTTTAATGGTCGTTTGATCACAAATAATAATTGTAAATACAGTGCACGAAGGCGAATTTTATTGTTAACCGAGAAAACTCTACTTTAAAAATGTTATGAATAAAAATAGGGGCGAAAGACGAAATGCTCAATTGCTATTGGACACGTAAGCACGGATACGTAATATTTCGGAGTTGACCCACTCTCTTGCGTTTCCGTGCCCGCTTGAGTCCCATTATAGAACACACTCGGAGTGTCTTGCGTTTGCGTTTTCATGATACGTATGCGCTTGCGTGTCACTGTAGAACGGGCCTTTCAAAGTTGGTTCCGACTTCCAGGGCACACACAATTGCTAAAGTCGGCTATCTCAGACTGCTGTTACGTAAATAACAGCAACCGTAATCGTAAACCAAAACTAGATAAGCATGCGCTGAACTTTACTATGCACTTTCTGAAAATAAAATATGCTTAAGAGTGCGTCGTAGATAAATAAACGCGCAAAACGTCAATTGATTCCTACGCTTTTTTTCGAAGCCAATATGGATAAAATACTCACTGACAATCCTAGATAATGGTATTTACCAACTTTATGAGTAAATATTTATCCAGAATTACTAACTCGTTACGCGTGATCTCTTGCGCCGCAGTTAAATATGCACGGGGTTCCGGCGTCAGAGATTTTGCCTTAGAAGTTCATAACACTGGAAACAATTTTGTTTAAAAAGTTGGCTAAAACTTTTGTCTAGGATTTCTATTGTTTGATATTTGCACATTGGCATCAATAAACCTACAGTTATAGAGTAATGCTTTCAGCGTTGAATTATGTACCTCGCCCTACTTAAAGTCCCGTAGGTAGGGACAGGAAAATTTCGCGAATGCAATGACCATGTTAGAAACAACTATCCTATGCATTATACTCAAGCCCCGACCATTTGTCCATTAGCTGCTTCTCTATGGAACAACACACAATGAACGAATTGACGGGGTTCGAGTATGCATAGTGCAATGGATTCTAGCCCCTACCCACAGGATAAAACCGTACGACCAACATATTGCACGTCGTTACTGGCTTTATTTACTTGGACATACTCCATTGCGAAATGGAGTATGTCCAAGTAAATAAATCCAGTCATGCACTCCCATTGCACAGTTCTTTCAAAGCTCGTTGCACGTCGTTGTCTCGCCCCACGCACGAAGACGACACGATTGACGATTGTTGACGCACGAGGCAGTCTTAGGACCGGTTTCACCAACCAAGTTTAAGTGATTTAATCTAGATTACTCGGTACTTAATCTCGATTATACATGTTTTGGGTTTCACCAAGCAGTTTAACTCGATTTTCTCGTCTTAAGCGAGATTAAATTTTAACTGCTCTATTTTGGCCGGGTAACGTCACTAATCTCCCTTAAGTTCATAATAAAATGGCGCGAGCACTGCATAATTTGGTATTTGAAGACAATACAGACGATGAAGACTTTATTCCTGTGTATCTGCCTCGCCGAATTAGAGAAAGAAATCATTATTTTGATGAGTATAATGATACAAACTTCCAAATACATTTCTGCTTGTCAAAACAATCGGTCCATTCACTTTTATTTATACATACACCGACAGTTCAGAAGTCACAGTGGTATAGAGGGGCCGACCCCCCGTAGCTCAGTTGGTTGAGCGACCGACTCAGATACGAGGGGTTCTGGGTTCGATTCCCAGGCCTGGCTGGGTGCCAAATTTGTGTTTATCCAATTTGTCTCAACTAATTGACTCTCTACAATTGTCTCACGACATTTACTCGGGGTTGCGTAAGAATAAGTCACATTAAAGGGGGGAGTGTTCGGTGCAGTGATGATGCGGCAGCTACCGCCTCGCCACTGCACCAAACGTTCTTTAAAAAAAAAAAAGGTAAGATGCGTAGGTTCTACGAGCGGGGAGAGTGGTTCGACGCTTACCACCTCCAATTTTTTTTATTTTCAAAATAATTTCGTGTAAGCGTCCATTATTCAAAATTTATTTGATAAATAAGTTTAGTGTTATTTATGAAGTACAGTGATCATTTAAATTCTGTATACCACTCTTAGATAGTATGATGCAAACACTCCCTCCTTCCCCTCAAGAACGTTGTAACAAAGTTTCCGAATGAAATAATTCACAAACACACATTCGGCAATTTCCGACAAGTGTTCGGGTATATCTGACACAATTAAGGCAACTCAGCTTACACAACTCATCGTGCAGCCAAGTTTAACTAATCTCTGGTAACTTAAACTCGCTGTGTTGTTGGTGGAACGCACCTCTAACTTAAACTCAGGTTTAGCTCTTCATGGAGTTTTGTTAATCTCGCTTTGTGGCAAAGTTAAACTTCGTTGGTGAAAGTGGCCCTTAGATCTTATCTCTCCCTCTGCACCTCAAACGTGGCATCTAGCACCTGCTCTATAGGGATCTTATGAACATTACTTTTACCTGTACTGAGATATAATTTCGCTTGGTAATTTTTTTGATGGAAGGGATTTTGTGTTTCAGAAATCAAGGTATTGTTCTTACCTTTCCTAAAAATAATCTGAAAGTCGCGAGAAAAAAACGTGGTTCGTATTCACTAAGTTTAGTTAGTTTTTTATTTTTCAAACATTTTGGCTACAAATACTAATATTTACTGCCTTACATAATTCTGCTTGAGATTCTCTCCAAGTGCTGTCTTCCTAACATAAAAATATATGAGTGAATGAAAGTATACAATAACTATGAACGACAAATCGAGAGAGAACGGTAACACGTTGGACACGCATTTGGGAGATCTTGGGTTCGAGTCCCAGCTCCAGCCATTCTGAATTCGATTTTTTGTATTACCCAACAAAGCTACAGGCGAATGCTAGGACGGTTCCTTAACAAAGGCAATGATAAATTCCTCTCCTATTTCCTGTCGTCATAACAAGCTGTATGTCACCGTCTCTAATCACCTCACTGTCATCGAGACGTAAAGTCCACTTACTTACCTTTAAACCTTTGGCATTTCGATAGCCAAAAGTACATGCTGTATGATCTAACTTGGTTCGTTAGCTACCTTTCTCATAACGTGGATAGCATAATTTGTACTGAACAATATTCCGCATATTGCTGCGCTATGAATGTTTAATCTGAAAGTCTTACTGCATATAATTTTTATAGAATTTACAAATCTGTCAATAGCATTTTTTGTGACATTTAATTCGTAGGAGAGCTATGCACAGAAAGTAGGATAGAGTAAACGTAGAAGTGTTTACTTTTAGAGCCAAAAGGCACTATGAGCTGTTGCATAAACTTACATAATTTTATTTGACAAACTAAGTTAATTTTTTTTTTCACATACAGTGAAGCACTTGTTTCTGAGTGAGTGAAAATTAATCCTCTTCTACAGACGAGAGAGTGTATCAACCGTTCCTTCTCGTGATCCCTGTAACATATACGATATAAAAAATAATACAATTGCTTCCGATTTGCTTATTTTGCTGAAAGGAAAAAATTAATCACAGTCTTTGAGAATAATTTTCTTACGTTGATTGTTACGAAATCTTAGGTAATTTTCCACACTTATTTTGTTTACAAACATATTTCTTTCTTTTGTTAATTTACTACACACAATTCTTAATCTAGTTTTTATTCTAGACCTCAAAACATTAGTAACGCTACGAATAATCAAAGTAAACATGATAAACACACACACATATATGTGTGTGTGTGTGTGTTATTTATAATGCTTAGCTCATAGCTCAGTAAGACTTATTGCTCTTGTAGATTTTGTATTATCGTTGTTGGCATTTAAATAGTACAGTTTTTTACACACTGCTCTGCGTTACATAGTACTTAACGGACTCTGAGTATTCTCCCACCAATTAACGCGTGTGTGATAGCGACAGTTATTTAGACGAATGCAATCTTAAATCCAAATCTTGATAACAAAGTTTTCAATAAATAATTCACTCAGGAACTTAAGAACTCCATCAATGAAAAATCATACATGTGATGTATATTATTGTAATTAGGGCAGCATAGTTATATTTAAATAAAATATTTGACAGTCACTAAATAGTTGGTCGATGAACAATACCTACACTAGTGTTATGTAACAATTTTAAACTGTTGTGGATTAATTAAAAAAATAAGATGAACACTATTGAATAACAAACCTTTACACATACGCGGTACTCGTTAAAAAAGTTGTGCTCTTAAAAATCGTTTTCTTATAATAACATGAAATGTATAAAGCTTAACAATTCTGAAAAACAAAATATAGAGTCTTGTATTATAGGAATTAATTAATTCGAAAATCGATTTAAAAAATATTTTTTTTGCTTCAAAATATTAAAATTTTCTGCCTGATATCCGCTGAAAACGCCCACAATAAATAACAGTTTCGTGAAAATAACAATATCCAAAAGTTATAGTCTCCCACCTGAGTTTTCAAACGGACTTGAAACCATCACAAGCCATGTGTATGTACAGGGTGTCCGCGCTTAAAGTTTAAAACTCTCTGTAGTGACGTAGAGGACATTCAGACAAGTATTTTTATAAAGGACACTTGGGGGGTAATCGGACGGGAAATGCCTTAAATTTGGTGACGAAGATTTAATATGACGTCACACCCGCGTCGCGCCCTAGTCGTCATTTAGCAGCACCAAATATGGCGCACGTACAATCGCAGTGGTTCCCCTCCATTATGTCATCATGGCTCAGTGCATGTTATGAAGTCAGCCTTCCGGAGTTCGAGTCGTGGTCCCTTCAAAATTTCATGTCTTATTGTGATGGAATGTGATTTTATGTATGGTATGTTTGCAAAGCCCTGCGTTGTGGTCACATTGTTTTAGTTGTGCAAAGAAACGACGCTTTTGCGTTTCATATCAAAATAAGGTTTCGGTTCGTGTAACGTTTGTTTACTTCTTTCATGAATTGTACAGAAACGTTAAAGGCTGTTGTAAAAAAGAAGAAGATGAAGTGTAAACATCGGTAACGTTTCTATATCAATTATTAAACAATAACACTTCCACAGCCCACATTAGGCCGCGTCTGAACAACTCAGTTTCAACTACCATAACATAAATAAAAATGTTCCCAAACTGAAAAGTAAATGTCTGTCTCGCGATTATTTACAATTGCTCAAAGGTAGCACCGTTAGCAGCAATGCAGGCGTTGCAACGCTGAACCATTGATTCATATACGTGGGCAAAAATGCCTTGCTGTTGATGGATTTCCAATGCTGCGGCGGCAATGCGGGCAACAAGATCTTCTTCGTCTTCTACAGGGGTTTTGAACACTAATTCCTTCATAGCGCCCCAGAAGAAAAAATCCAAGGGATTGATATCAGGTGACCTCGCAGGCCAGGGAATTGGACCGAAACGCCCGATCCACCGTCCAGGGTACATAAGGTTCAGGTGATTTCGTACCAGTATTGCACTGTGTGCCGGCGCCCCGTCGTGTTGTAGCCACACGGTTGCTCGCACCTCGAGAGGAACATCTTCAAGCAGCTCCGGTATGACGTCTCTTAATAACACGAGGTAGTTAGGACCCGCTAGTCTCTCTGGTAAAATGTAGGGACCTATTAAATGATCTCCTAAAATACCTGCCCAGACATTAACTTTAAACTTTTCTTGTCGGCCACGTTCGTTACGCACTATGCGGATTGTTCACAGCCCAATGGATATTATTTTTGGAATTGAAAATGCCATTTTCATTGAAGTTGGATTCGTCAGTAAATAATACCAGTGAGGGAAACTCAGGATTTTGAAGAGATTCTTCGCGAAATCGCTCGCAGAAGTGGACCCGAAGGGGGTAGTCCCTTGGGTTAAGCTTCTGAACTGTGGTTTTGTGATACGCCTTGTATCCATTGCCTTTCAATATCGACCAGACAGCCGTTTTCGAAATACCTAATTTCCAGCGATGCGACGGGTGCTAGTGCAAGGGTCGTTATCGACCCGCTGGAACACAGCCTCCTGGACCACGTTGTGGAGAGGTTGGCGAGCCCCACGTTCTCGATGAGCCTAAGGAAATGTTATGTAAATTAGGTTTTTTGTCCGACATAACGGCACGTTTGGATACAAAACGTCGTTACGTGTTTACTTACTTGCACAGAGCCAGTTTCACGTAGTCGACGATCGACAGTCGCAAAATAGACATGGCTCGGTAAAACACGCTGCGGAAATCTTTATGCATACAGACGCCGAGCTGCGAGCGCATTTGAATTTACAGCACCAAAACACAAATGCATATCTGCCTGTTTATTGAAAGTAAACCTGTTCATTTTTGTGGTAGCACTATGACCAACAAAGCTTTCGCTGTACAGTCGATTCACAGTTGCACTACTAATTGCACTACTGACAACACCAAACAAAGACGCGAACACGCACACGCCCACACAGGACTGCATTCGACTGCCACCTCTCTTTCCTTGTTCGTGTGAGTCAAGGCTACCACACTGTCTTCTAAAGAACGAGAGCAAAATGGGAATAAGAACAATGGCTGGGACCAAGATTCGAACCCGGAAGGCTGACTTCAAAACATGCATCATGAAGATGTGGGGAACCGTTGCAATTGTACCTGCGTCATATATTGAGCTGCTAACTGACGACTACGACGTGACGCAGGTGTGACATCATATTAAATCTTCGTCCCTAATTTAAGGCATTTCCCGTCCGATTACCCCCCAAGTGTCTTATATAAAAATACTTGTCTGAATGTCTTCTACGTCACTACAGAGAGTTTTAAACGTTAAGCGCGGACACCCTGTATATATATACATACATATATATATATATATATATATATATATATATATATATATATATATATATATATATATGTATGGAGAGACAGTAGTCATGTTATATAAATAGCGCGATTACTGCCTCTCCAGCAGTACAGTCCGGTGGGTTCTCTAGCACATGCAATTCCTACAAGGGAATCTACTCGAAATATCTGCAATATTTATGTTCAACATACCAACATATGTGGACCTATAATTCTTAGTATATACTTGTAGGATATGACAAGCAGTCCCCCTTCAGGTTACAGTCATTACAGCGTCCCTATGTTGTTGACATAAGAAGTAGATCCCAAATAATACTCTGGTTAGGCTATACAACCAGAGTCCTCGCAACGATTGCTTGCATCGGTTACTGTTTTCAAAGAACCCATGTAAGGCCCTGTGAGGAGTAATCTGCAACTATAATTCCCTGGCTAGACTATACAATCCGAGAAATCGCAAAAGTTGCTTGCAGGTTACCATAATGGTTCTGTTTTTTCAGTGTTCCTGTGTAACTGCCATAAGGAGATTTATACAACTATAATTACCTGGATAGGCTATACAACTCAATTCCCCACAGAGGATTGCTTGGAGGTTACCATCAGTGTAAGATTTTCACAGCATTCCTGTGTGGTTCACCTAAGGTGAAATCTGAAACTATAATTCCTGGTTAGGGCTAAACAACCTGAGTCCTCGCAGAGGATTCCTTGAAGGATTTCTTCAGGATATAGTTTTAACAGTGTTCCTGAGTGGCTCCCACTGCAACTAAAATCCCCGTGCTAGGCAATGCAACCTGAGTCCTCGGAAATGATTGTTTGCAGGTTACCCAAGGGTACGATCTCACAACAATCATGTGTGACTCTCATAAGGTGTTAACTGCAACGATAATCCGCTGGCTAGGGAATACAAATGGAATAATCTCGAAAAATTGCTTGCAGTCCATTATCAGGGTACTGTTTACACAGCATTGTTGTGTGGCTTCCATGAAAAATAATCTGCGACTATAATCCCCTGGATAGGTTATACAAAACGAGTACTTGCCAAAGATTGCTTGCAGTTTAGGTACTATTAGTACGCTGTTTTCACAGCATGCATGCATGGTTACAATGAGGAGTAATCTGTATCTATGATCCCCTGGATAGGCTATACAACCATAACAGCAAAAGATAACTTGCAGTTCCCATCAAGACGTTGTTTTTAAAGCCTCCTTCGACCATTCTCTTGAAGAATTATCTACAACTATAAACCTCTGACTAGGTTATACAACAAGCATCATCGCATAAGATTGCTTGCAGTTCACCATCTGAATACTGTTTTCACAGCACGTCTATGTGTGACTCCAATGAGGAGTAATCTGCAACAATAATCCCCATACTAGGATATGTATAGGCCTAAAACCCGAGAAGTTACAAAATATTGCTTGCAGTCCACCATTAAAGTACTTACTTCACAGCAATACTGTGTGGCTCCTGTGAGGAGTAATCAGCAACTATAATCCCTTGGCTAGGCTATACAATCCGAGTAATGGCAAAATATTGTGTGCAGTTCACCATCGCAGTATAGATGTGTGACTTCAAATAGGAATGATCTGCAATTATAATACCCTGGCTGGGGTATACAACCCGAGTCCTCGCAGAGCATTGCTTGTAGGTTATCACCTGGATACTGTCTTCGCAGTATTTCTGTGTGGCTATCGTAACGAGTAATCTGCAGAAATAATCTCTTGGCGTGGCTATACAACCCAGTCCTAGAAAAGATTGTTTTCAGTTCACCATCAGGGTACTGTTTTCACAGCACACTTGTATGGCTCGCAGAGGAGTAATATGCAAATATAATCTCCTGGCTTGGATAACACAACCTGAGTCCTCACAGATAATTTCTTGCAGGGACCATCAGGATGTCTTCACAGAGTTCCTATGTGGCTCACATTAGGAGTAAACTGCACCTATAATCTCTAGGTTAGGCTCTTCAAAACGAGTCCAGCAGAACATTGCTTGCAGTTCATCATCAGGGTATTATTTTTGCAGCATCGATGTGTTGGTCCAGTGAGGAGTAATCGGCAACAGTATCTCCTAGATTGGCTATATAATCCAAGTAATGGCAAAAGATTGCTTGTAGTTCACCATCAGGGTTCTGTTTTCGTAGTAATTATGTGTGGCTCAAAATATGAGTAATCTGCAACGATAATCCCCTGGCTGGGGTATACAACCCGAGTCCTCTCAGAGGATTGCTTGACGGTTACCATTAGGATACTGTTTTCACAGTGTCCATGTGTGGCTCCTACGAGAAGTAATCTGCAACTGTATTCCCATTGCTAGTCTATACTACCAGAGTCTCTCCCATAAGAAAACACATTTTCTATCTTACCTATAGCAGAAATAACCTTAACGCGGGCAAAACCGCGGGAGGACGGCTAGTAGGCTATAACATCAAATGAAAGGCTGAGCAACGGTAACACTTCGGACTCGCATTCGGGAAGACTTGGGTTCCGTTCTCGTCCGACTTCCCATATTATCCTGAAATCGTTTTAGGCGAATGCTGGAATTGTTCGTTAATACAGGCCATGGTCTATTCCTCTCCCGATTCCTATCACTGTGTGGCCTAAAGTTGTGCGTAACCGTCTATAATGGCGTAAAAGCCCAATTGGAAAAAAATATACATAACTTACATAACTTTTTGAAATAGAAATATTTACATAGTTTTGTAGTCACTAATATTAGAATGTTAATTAGTACTTCTTCATTATTCAACATTAACCTCATTTCCCAGTAAAAAGCAGAGATAAACTGTAAAAAAAAGTTTAAATATACACGTACAAAGAGCAGATAGAATTACATTTTTGTACGTGTAGTTACGGAACGCAATGAAAGTAAGCGTAATTATACACTTATGTTCTTACTTATCCAAAATATGCACGTACATATCTTTGATTAAAAAACTAAAATGTTTCAGATAAAGTTAAATATTTTATTAATGTATGTGTAAAAATAGCCTACACTGACATATTGAAATATTACACGTAATTTTGTGTTCCGTACCGTCTTTGTATAAATACACTGGTTTAATTGTAAACATGCTTGTTTCACTGTGCAGTTTTGCAACCAGAAAGTTTAATAATTTTATCATCGTACATAATAACATATCTATAAAAAGTTTCTTATATTACCCAAATTTATTATATTATATTACGATGCGGTTTTCGCTTGAGTGGTTTTCGCTTGGATTTATAGTTAAAAATGTGCAAAGTCTGCCGCCATGTCTGTGAACTCCAGCTTTGTAAATTAGAGTTTTATTATGTTTATCTCAAAAATATTTTCGCTAAACGAAGTTTTAGTCTTTTTACACAAAATCAATTTTTGTAGTATAAATTTACTTGAAATCTGAATATTCAATACAGCAGTTGACTTGGTACAGGCCTAATAATCTTGTGCTATGTATTAGTTGTACAATTCTGCAAAAACACGTGAAGTAAGAAATAGTAAAAGGTTTTCCCGTGTGAATTGGTGAACAGTAAGTGTTAAAAACCACTAATTAAGTATGCCACTTAGTCCGGATTGAATGGATCCCAAGTCACAAACTACAATTGTCTTCAACCTGCAGTGGTCGTGTGGTTATGATCGTTAACTCTAACTCGAAGGTCGTGGGTTCAAGTCCTCGTAAGGTCAAACATTTTTGGTAGGTAGAAGTATTTGTTTCGTCACTAACGCTTTGCACCAGCTTGCCACAATCACGAAATTAAAATACTGAATTTTAAAAGTTCTTTTTCCTTTAAAGTGTGGGTTATTTAACACAACATTGTGTTAAAATACGTGTACCGCGGCACTGTTATTGTGCGTGCATTTTATTGTATTTTACCACTATAAAAGGTAAAAAAACACGGACAAAATTTGTGTAAAATTACACGAACATGTGTGGAGATTGTGCTGACACGTACATTTGTGTAAAATTGTAGGCTACACATTTTTTTACAGTGATCTGTTATAATTTTCAAAATTGGTTTTTCAAATATGCAATAATCTAAATTAAATAAAAATATTATTATCTTTCATGTCAATTATATCGCACATAACTTCGCAAAACTTACATTGTTCCAATGTACGAAAACTTGTAGGTATCAAACAATTCTATCAACTGTTCTTTTACAGTTTTACTAATATGGTAGACGTAAAACACATTTCCTTAAATTTTGGGAAGCTTAATACTCTTCTGGAAGAAGGCTTTAAGAATTAAACCAGATTTTTCGACATTATAAGTCTCAAGTTTCAACTATTTTTATATAGTCTAACGTTTAAACAGCTAGACAAGCTTCCAATTTTAAAAAAAATATTGAAGTCGTCCGTCTGGTTGGGAACTACAAAGCCACAGACAGACACAGACAAACAGACATAGTCGTCAAACTTATAACACCACTCCTTTTTCGTCGGGTGTTTAAAACGACCTGCGAGATAAATATGAACACTTTTTTTAATATGGTTATTTTGTCAAAACAGTAGTAAGTACATATGTCGTATGTGCACAGAAAGACTTACAAAGCGGTATAGGGATGGACGTGGGGGTGTGATGCTGACAAGACTGGTATGGGAAGAGATGAATGAAATTACCGGAGTAGTGTTCACCAGTTCTCCTCCGAAAATGGGAAAGTAGCTGTCAAAGAAATGGTTGTCGAAAAAATTGTATGTTTGGTGACGTAATAGTGGAGTGTCGTCGGAGATGTCGACAGCACCGCTGTAGGTAGCATGCAGTTTGTCGAAAGTAGTAAAAAAAATGCCCTATGATTAGAGGCCTGCAAAATTCGCTTATTGTTTTGGTCACAAGGTAAAAATAATGACTTTTACAACTGAACGGTGTTATGAAGAAGGCATTCAAGTCACAAACGTAAAGAACAGACAAAAACCTGCTCCTAAATTACTATACATTAAAACTTCGGTAGCTAAGCAACCAAAGTCAAGCAGAAGTAGGGTATTTGCAAATGAGAATATATTAATTAACATAATAACAAAAATGTTTTATCGACATTTTTTCATGTTCTGCCATTTATCAAATGTGGGATGGTCTCCTTATGCATAACATCATTCAATTGGTTCGTGACATATTTGATACCTCCTGTAGGGCAAAAAAGCGAAAATGTGTCAACGAGCAGCCAATGAACAACAGCTGTTTGCTTCAATACACATATAGTCTTGGAGGCTAGCCTATATGTCAACGAACTTGCGAATATTTTTAGTCTCTACTGTTGTGGTGTGTCGAGTGCACACCTTGCGAAGACGTGTAGCAGACCACAAATTCCATCCCACTAAAGCGACAGTTTCTAAGCCAACTGTGACCAAGGAGGGTTTATTTGCAGACTGTTGCGGCAGCGGCATACATTGTGATTGCAATAGTTAGAGACAGTGATTTTTGGTGAAAAGAATTTTGCAAGAGTTTGTTTCACTGTTTTACATGCGTACCTGCAGCTCTACTTCATAGTTATTGGCAGACTGTATAAGTGCAGAAGCGTCACATATTTGACTGTGCCAATCAAAAAATAGTTACTGCGACACAACACCTCTCCCTTACAGCACAGGATATCCCATATTTGTCCCGAATGTACCAAATATGTCTCGGACATCCATAGGCTATCCCTAGGATATTCTAATGGTAGGCTACATACCATATTTTTTTTATAATATATGACAAATAGAAATATGGACGTATCGATTTCAGTAATGTAGCCTACGTACATTTAAAATACACTATAACAATGTTCCACAGTGTTGTGTATTGTCACTGTTTAGCAGCACACACATTGGAACACTCCACGCTACGCAACTGCCCAAAATGTTGCCTCAGTGGAATTCTAATGACGCTCAACATTTGCGCCGTCTCGACAAGTTCACAGCTATCCCTCTTAGAAGTGTTTTTTCGCCAGCAAGCAATTCATGACAGTTTTCAACAGGAAGTTGTACTTCATGAGTGTACTGAATTTTCCTATCTGATGTTCACAACCATACTTCCGACTGTCTTCTTGCCTATCGCTGCCTTCACCGTCGCATTCCAACACTTCCTGCAGACAGGCTAAGCGCCAAACAATCACTCTCCACTCGGCGAATTCTCTTTACATCCGGCAGCATCGCATCCAGATCATTCTGCCAGCTAGGCAATGACTTTGATCGACTATGTAGGTTGCTGGTATTTGAACAGTTTTCAGTAATTGTTAGAGGTACGTAAATTTCGCAGATACATTCCAGGTCAGGTTGAACGCCAATTATGTATACTTCATTGTCATGTCTGTGACTTGCTGGTGGCTGTTACGAAACGCGTTTGACTACTGCAAGCCAGTAGTAAATAAGGAAATAATGCGAAGTGCTATCGCTTGCTACCTGCCTGTACGGTTATAAGCCAATAGATAATCTATTGGGGCCAGTGGATGTATAGGACTGACAAGTCTAGTCTGCCAGTTGATTCCGCGAAATTGACGTACCTCTAGTAATCGTCTGAGAACATCACGGTATCGGCTGATCCGGCCAGGTTGACGTCACAGAAAGAGCAACCAGTCCTCTGTGCCGCCTGCGAGACGAAGTGAAGAGTTGGGGGGGGGGGTGAAGTGTCGTGTGCATGATCGGACGCTGATTCGTCTTTTTTTTACGAGACAAACTTTACAGTTTTACAAATAATTAATTTGTCGTCAAATTTATTACAGTTTCTGTAAAGGTACTGATGCTTAAAAGTAGGTATAGGAACATATACTTAAGACTACTAATAAGTACTATAATGCGAAAGTTTGTTACTTGGTTTGTCCGTTTGTCCTTTCACGCAGAAACGGAGCAACGGATCGACTTTTTTTGCATATACAGTAAAATATAATTGTACCTACATTAACAAGGAATATCTCGTAACCTAATATCAGAACATTATCAGTCAGGTAATACAAGTAAGATGTCAGAAACCTTTTAAATTGGTTACGAATATCTTGAACATCATTAGGAACTAGTAAAATATACCTAAATATGAATTAGCAAAATTTTCTATTTAAAACAAAATAAACCTAAGAGACCTGTCATATTTCAAAAAACATTTCGTACTTTTCAAAAAAAAAAAAATTTGGAAACTAGTTTCCAAAAAAATTTTTGTAACACTAGAAACAATTGTTGCAAAGTGAACCAGACATCAGCTGTAAATGTATAAAATTTGTTTGTAGATTTACAGAAATGTTTGTAAATATACAAAGAAATTTGTAAAAGTATTTTTTTTTGCAAAATGTTTTTGTATGTTTCCAAAAAACCTATTTGTAAATGTAATTTTTTTTTACTGTAGTTTATGAGCCGGAGAGTGACATAGGCTACTTTTTATACCGGAAAAATACACTGTTCCTGTGGCGTATATCTGTAACTACCTTTTCATGGTAAAATAGTTAAACGGAATTTGATAAAATATATTATGAAAGTGTTTTAGGTCTTGGAATAACACACAAGATAATTTTTATCCTGAAAAAATGCACTGTTCGTGTGGTATAGCTATCTAGCATTTTATAATTGCATATTATTTCTTCATAGCCTACTAAAAATACAGAGTGGATTTTGATGAAAGTTGTTTATACAGATTTCCTATGTCCAAAAATTAACAAATAAACCTTTTTATTTAAGGAAAAATTGCACAGATCCTGTCGGATTTAAATTTAACAGATTTTAATTAAATTCCGGTCATACGGATGCGTTCGTTTACTATTATATCCGCGATTAGCTATGCAGCATTCAATATTATGACATTAGATATTAATTAATAATACTAGCTCGGTGTTTTCCAATTTCGACGCGTTTCATGTAGGAGGCTCACTATTCAGCACTTATTATTCTTACTTATAGGCCTAACACTCACTTGATCCGCCTCCCACCAATGCGATTCGGGTTCGATTCCCGCGGGGTCGGTCCTCGAATTTTCGCATGTGGGAATCGTGCCGGGCGATGCCGTTGGTCGGCGGGTTTCCTCGAGGATCTCCTGTTTTCCCCGCCCTTTCACTCCGGAACTGCTTCATACTCACCTCATGTCACCTCACTAGTGCTGAAGACCTCGATGTTACGAGTTAGTGAACCAGGCGCGTTAGCAATGTTGTAGCGTCGTACGGAACGTACTTTCACTTGGATATCTATTAAAAATGTTTCCAATGCGTTTATCTACGAAAAGAGAACACACTTCAAACTGTGTCCCTATGATTTTAAAAATGACGTCCGTTAATTAAAAACATGATTTTCAAGCTCTTCAAAAACCCTAAAAATGACTCTTTTTCACATTGCTGTAGCTGAGAAAATATTAACCGTAATAGGCTAGTTAATCAAAATCATAGAAACCTGCATTGGACTTTACCACACTTTTTCCACAAATAAAATAACTGGGTAGTCGCTTAAAAAAAAAAAAAAAAAAAAAAAAGCTAGCGTCTACTAACTCTTAAGCACTCACCAAAATCTCTCAGTCACTCGCATTCACTTGATACAATGTGATCCGAGCAATACGATGTATTTTTTACTTCTACTTTATGTAAATTTCTGTCAAACTGTTTTTTACATGAAAGTAAGTAAAGCAATATTCTGAATGTACATTCAAAATGTTTACGTTTATTCTTATGAGCTAATGTGCCTATACGTGGGCAAAGCCACGGAGCAACAGTTGTTGCATTTATAACATTAAACTTTGGCCTACTCACAAATTATAACAATAAATAGATATACTGTGTAATATGTTACGTTTCTGTTGTTTATCTCAACGTAACGTTTTTTAACATTCAACATTGTATACAGTATCATTCTAATATTATGCTCTGTAGTATTTTTTTTTTCAATAGATCACCAATCATGGAGACATGGGATTGATGGCCTTTTGACAAAAACTCCAAAGTTTTGCAGTGACAATAAATAAGTTGTAACCACCATAAAAAAAATTGGTGGGTGCCCCAAAACTATTTTTTTTCTGTGTACAACAACGACTTTCGCCTGGGTAAAAAATAGTTCTCTGTAAAGTCATGAAATGTCATTCGGCCAGAGGCACAGAGCTGTCAATGAGGTCGGAGAAGTCTGGTGGACGCGCCGGGTAGTGAATGTGCATGGAAGGGGGTTTGGGGGTGGCAGTACTGGTGGAGAGATTTACGAGCACCGTTCCAGCGAGGCACGAGCACCTTCATTTGTTATGTTTCGACTGGCGGCCGACCACCCTCCCAATTACAGCGGCCGGCTCCCGGCGAGCCACATTCCAACCCCTGCTCCGCCCTGCATTCCTGAACCTCCGCCCCCGCAACTTCTCCAGGGGGCAGTCTTGCTCCACACATGTATGCTGGACAAGTGAAGTCGCTGTACCCTGCTGCACAGACGACGTGCCAGCAGGAAAACATTAGATTATAGAAATCAGTGGTGTCGCCAAGGGGAGGGGGGATCGAAGATAATTAGGTTAAAAAAAAATTCCCAGTAGTGTTCGAGGTTTCGTTACGAAAACTCCTAAAATAATAGGCCTACTATTTCAACATTTAAATTGCTTTAAAGGGGTTGCAGGTTTTCATTAGCCTATATTATTCTGTCGTTGAACCCCCTCCCCCTTATACAAATCATGGCTTCGTCATTGATTGAGATGAGTACGCTATCTGTCAAAATAGACGATGCCTAACATGGTGTGTTGCAGTCTGGTACAGAGGTGGAAATATTAAATAAGATACTTCAACATGTTTGTGCACGAAAAATAATCAGTTTTCTAAATTGTTATCGGATATAAATTGAGAGATTGTTGTTTGCCGGAATGAATAGGGCCTAAATCCGTATATGTGGAAGAAGCAAAATTTCCACTTCACTTGGCCACCCTGCTTGTAATAAGAACAATGTACTATTTTTTAAGCTATATCTTAGGAACAGCAGTCGTGTTTGGTTATAAGTGATTCGGGATAGAGCTAGCATTTTTTAAACTTTAGATTTTTCTTTTCAGTTAATTTATATTTTCTTATAAATTTTTAATACAAGCAAGAATTTTTTTTTATCCTTGTATAGGCTATAATTACAAAAAGTCTACAAGTCCCACCTGAATTAACGAACAGAAAAACTTCTAAAAAAAATGGGGGTTTCTTTCAGCGTTCTACAATCATTACTAAAATATGATATTTTTACTGTGTCTTTGTGTCTCCTACTATTTTATCTGGCAACTTTTCTTCAATAAGCAGAGCTGTAGAAGGGACAGTCTCTTCTTATGCAGAATAATCAATCAGGTCTAAACTAATAAAAAAAAGAATGTGTTACATTACTGTGGGTTCTGTATTTACGTTACAATAACTTTCACACTATAAAAAGTTCTAGGTTGATAGGATCTAAGTTTATAAGTTCTAGGCTTCCTTATTAATAACTCAAAAATATGTAGTTGTATTTTTATCAAGGCATTCCTTGACAATACAGTTTTTAAAGAACTTCGTTGCTGTACTACAGCGGTTGCTTTTTTCAAATATATAAGTAGCTTGTATAGGTCTACTTGCAACATTGCAATGTAAATAGCCTTGTATTTGTACTTGCATAGGCGAACACGAAATAAATTTAAGGGCGTGGCAACACTGGGTGGTTGGCCCCGTTCATCGTGCTTCGTCGCTCCCGCCAGCGACCAGCGCAGCCAACAGAACGACAAAACATTTCTCCCGCCTGGCCGCAAGAAACAAAAGCAAGTAGAGAGCACGCAGCACCGGGCAGGTTTCAAAAATAAAACGATCTTCTTCAACAATGGTTTGAGGGGGAGGGTTGTCTGCCCCCGTCGGCGCGTCGCGGACCGCGGTGGACGAATTTTGACTCCGCCTCCGCCGGCCAATGAGGGCACAGCTGGTGGGACGCGGGGGAAGGAGGTGGGCGTGTCCCCCTCCCCCACTCCGGACAGATGATTCTGTTTGTTTACGGCTGACCGCCGCGCCGGGCCGTCTGTGGAGCGCGCAAGACCGGTCCAAGATCACCTCGCACCGACCATTCATAAAACTCGCTCCTCGAGTGTCCGCTCAGTCGACTACAACAAGGATTCCATTTACGAAAGTACACTCCTCCGTAAACACAAACCATGTAAGGTCATTTTAGGCCCAACCTTCATAAAATATTTCCAAACCTGAATTTTGGCACACTTACAGAGTCGAGTAGTCATGCTTAGTAACATATCAAAACTTTACCGCTCTAAACAAGGTGCGTCACATAGAAAACGTGCAACAATGTCATAAGTGACGCGCTATTGCAGAGTTCCGCGAAACGTCTGCCGTGAGGTGTAATTTTTACCGTATAGTTTATACAAATAGATCAAAGTAATCTAGTAACTATATACTACATAAATATGTAAGTAAATACTGTTGCAACGTTTTGTTAACCGTACACCGTAAAACAATAAAGGGAAGAAATGTATTATTCTGTCACAGTTACAGAAATTAATCACACATTTTCAACAAAACTGAACGTCTACGTTAAAAATTACTTTGATATATTTTGTTTCCCATTTCTGCACTGCGGACAAGTCAAGTGGCTACCACAGCCGGGTAGGTATGTATATTACTGGGAATTCCCTAATGACCAAGCTTACAAATCTGTCGAGTTAGCGACACACATTTTTTCCTTTTTAGTTGGTATCGTATCTCGTCAGTTTTGTGATAGTTTACCTCAGTTTCGATCGCATGTGTCTCAGCTGATTTCTGCGTAAAAATGTAAAAGTCGCGGCAGTACACTGGCGAGTGTATTTTCTGCTTTTTTGTTAGTGCTATTTTGTATGAAAAGTTATTTTTATCTAAACCTGTGTAAAATGAACAAGTTATATCATTTCTATGTGGGAACTGAGAAAGTCTACTTCACGCAGTAGGGGCCTACTGGTGAAAATGCTGCTAAAGTCATAGAGTACTGTTTAACACGTTAAGTACAAAAATTCTGGCTTTGGGAATGATACTTGGTCGTATAGATAAATGTGATATTTCTTATGTGAGTTTGTTTCAAGGTATAACAAATTCATAATGTTGTCCCGCGGCCTCAAATTCGGAACGTGCAAGTGAGTGTAGAAACGAACCGAGGGATAAGACAATGTTTTAATTGAAAATAAAAGTGTTCCTCTGAATGAAGACTGAAGGGATATTTATACAAACCCAACGGTTATCATATCTGGCGTCGTTCTAAAGAAGAAGACGAAGGAAGGATGTGTACGCTTTGTTCGATGATGTTATTGATTTCTAAATCCGAATACCATTACTGCGGTCAGTCACCTAAAATTACCAACGGGAAGGAATTTTCTAAGAAAATGTGAAATAAACACATGCGTTAAAATATACTTTGTGTGTTTGGATAATAGGTAGGGACCTCTGTTTTTCTCGAAAAGAATTTTGCCACACTTAGTTTCAGTGCCTTACGTACACATCTGCAATTATAATTGACGGTTATTGGCAGCGTGTCAATTTGAAGAGCCGTATCTCATTTGATTGAGCCAATCTAAAACGTTGTTGCAACAGCTCACGCCTGTAATTTGCGGGTATAATCCCAAGGCTCGTTGCAGTTAAAACATCCAATCACTGACCACGAAGCAGAACTGCAGATGTGCACGGCACCGAAACAAAGCGAGGCAAAATTCTTTTCGTGAAAAACAAGGGTCCTTAATAATAGGAAATAAACCGCAAACTAATGCGAGATCGTGGTGGTGAATGGGTAGGCACAAGAGATTTTAACGAAAATAATTTGGCACCAACTTATTTCAGTGCCTTTATGTGCACGCACCTATGCCTCTCATTCTGGCTCAGTAATTGTATATTTTTAACTGCCAGCGTCTTGGGTTTCTAACAGCAAATCGCAGACGTATGGCGTCGTAGTAACGTTGTTCTGATTGGCAAGTCAAGTGTTTCTGGACACATACACACCAACAATAACCTTGGAGTTGAGCTGTACAAATGCGCATGTAAGGCAAAACTCTTTTCGGGAAATTTCCGGTCCTTATGAATGCGGAAGACGGGTACCACACTCTTTGAAACATGTTGTAAGAGACCTCGTTAGTAGTTCCAGTGCCAAGATTTATATTTAAAAAAAGCGACGAACGTCAATTTTCATTGACAGAACTGTGCGATTTGGTGGACAGTTGTGAAGAGGAGGCATATTGCAGAAGTTACATGAAAAAAAAAATGGACGGACAAATATGGGAATGCCATCGCACTAGCAAAAAACTGCAGACAAAAAAATGTTATGATTTTAAAGGAAAACAAGAACATTTTGATTAACAATGTAAAGCAATTAACCAGAAGATACGTCAGCTAATCTGCTCAACTTGTCCGTGCAGAAATGAAGAAACTTGTATCGGCACTAGAATTTTCCTCGTGTTTAAGTGAAGTTTTGGTAGATAAAAAAAATAAGATCTACTTAAGTCATTCCTCGAAACTGTTACTTATGCCATAAGCCCAAAATTCGAGAAAATCGAAAATAAGTGTACGTCGATAGGACAAGTATTTTGTCCCAACTTGCCAACCCAAATAAAATATTTTAACATGCTTTAGTTGAGTTTGGGTTCTTTTGAACTGGAAATTCCCTTCCTAGTAAGATTACAGGCATTTTGCACTTCTTTGGATTCTTTGTAGGATATGGTGACGTAAACGTTATGGATTCTACGCAGCTGACATCGTCTTGCAACAATACAGTGACCGTTTATCAAAACAGTCAGATTGCAGATTACAATGCTGATGTAACGGTACTCTTAATGATCAAGGGACTTGTTGTAGATTAGAGGTGCCAAAATGTCTACTCTAGCTTCCAGTTAACAGTATGTTACCATTATGCGGCTCCTGAATACAGAATCAGCCTCTCACCTTATACCAAAAGGACAATTTAGCATTTTGTGGTACAAGAAACTCTATTCTCGTGGACTGGAAAGTGTTCATGTAAAATAAATAGCACATTCTGTTGAAAATTGCAGTTTTATTCCCTGGAGGATTCGTGGCTGTATGGAACTTGGACAAACATTCCCTCAGCCCCTTTATGGAATGGTTAGCCTACGTGACGAACATGAAAAGTGTACGTGGACATTGTAATGCAAGCAAACTGAGTTTCTTGAATTCATTAACTTGATATATAGAAACCTTAGCGCAATATACATAGCGTTATATGTTAGACTAAAAAAAGCGAGGAAACAGGGTCAATTTCGGATCCTTGTAATACTTAAACAATCTTCTTAAATTAAGGCTGTTGATGTTAGTACGTGTAATGTTTCTGGAGAGCTATAGCCAATGTGACTGCGATCTGGAGGCTTCCATCTTCTGATGTCTTTGATGGAATCATGGGCACACAATGGCAGGCAGTGTTTGAAAGAACTGTGTTCGTTCAAGCATTTGCTACATCATCTGTCACATCTGTGATCTCTGGACATTCACATACAGGAGAAACATGAATTTGAAGGATAACAAAAGGCAAGTGTTTCAGGATTATCTGAAGTAAATTTCCAGCATTAGAAGTTAAGTGCACTGCTTATTCCGAAGCCCTGGCGCGACGCGAGTAAGAATAGGGATATCATGTTAAATTATATTCCATGAGACTTAGTAGGCTACTTCTCAAACCTTCATACACGCCACCACTGACTTTTTGTTCATCTCGTCGAGGTCTACATTTCTATAGTATCTTATAGGGCGTTTAAAAATTCTCACGAAAACATCTTAAGTATACATTTTTTCTAAATTTTTTTCAAGCCACAATATTCTCCTCATCGTAATACAGAACATGGTTTCTGTCCGAAAGCGAGATGATTAGAAACGATTAAGCATTGCCGAATACAATTAGGCCTAAACACGTAAATTTTAATTTCAAAGCTTGTCATTTTATTCGTCACAAATCGCACTGCAGCTCTAAGTTGTCAATATTCCGAACAAATAGGTCACATAGGACTGATTAGCCACGCAGGTTTCGAAGCTTTTCCCTTTTAGATTAGGGGCATAGAATGATAGTGGTGTAAGTCACGTAATTTTCACGAAAAATTTTAATTGATTTTGTACATAAAATACAGCACCCGTTTTCTAGTACTTCAATTTTTCCTTCGAAAATTTAGTAAAAAAGTGTAATAGTTGTAACCGAACTTTCTTTCAACACATGTTCAATATGAATAAAAAACACCTCTTAGTAAAAGTGACTTACAACACCTCATTCTAAGCCCCTCATTTCATTTCAAAATGCAATACATATACAAAAATCAACCACCTGAGGACTTTTAATATATGTGAAATGCATAAAACATTTCACCAGTTTTAAAACTGAACGTTTTCTTTGCATTTGCTACACAATCTTCATATATTTATCATTATGTGCCATAAATTGTGTTTTAAACATTTGTTTTCTGCTAGAATTATCAGTGTGTGGTTTATAATGTATTTTTTAAAGTACGTAGGGCCTACGGACGGAGCATGGTAAATAATAAGGTCGATTACCACTAAAATTTGGAAATTAAAAATGACACAGTATTTTTACGAATTGTAGAGAGTAGACCTATATAAAATAAGGCTAGAAGCCAACCAATTTATAAATCTAAGTGTAAATGATGTCAAGAACGAGCGGAGGGAAGTGACGCGGAGCAGTAGCTTGACTTTTCCGCCGCGCCGAGCCAGGCACACTACGACACTCGGACTGCTCTAGTGATCCGACAAAATATGCTAACCTGTTCATAAATATGTAAATATAAATCTAGAAGAGTGGTCAACAAAATATACCTAAGGCATACGTAGACGTTCAGCTTCGCTGAGAATGGATGCGATATTTCCGTAACTGTGAAACAATAATAAATTTATTCACGTTATTGTTTTACGGTATGTGGTTAACACAACATTTCAAAGCGTTTCCTTATATATTTAGGTGTAACATCGTTTGTAGATTATTTTGAGATGTCTGCATAAACTGTACGATGAAATTTACGCCTCACGGCAGCCGTTGTGTGGAATTCTGCATTAACGCGTCACTTATGACTTTGTTGCACGTTTTATATGTGACGCAAAGTGTCTTGAGCGGTTAAGTTTTGATGTGTTACTAAACATACCCGACTTTGTAAGTGTGAAAAAATTCAGCTTTGGAAACATGTTTTGGAGGGTAAAACCTTTGTTTACTAGCTAACAATCCAAGTTTTCACACAGAAACTGCCTGGTGATTCAGGTCGGATTATGTTGAGTTTGTGAGGTGATAGCTTACAAAAAATCAGTAAAAATGGGTTTTCAGACTATCCGTAAAGTGAATACTGTAAGAGTAATGTTATCCTAAAATAACATGAAAAACTAAATTTCTTTAACTAAAAACAAAAACAGACTACTTGTTATTTCATTGCTTTCATTGTTTACTTGTTCCTTTGCTGTGAAACAATTAATTATTTTATACTAGCAGTCCCGTTGCGGCTTCGCCCGCGTGTACTATAGAAAAGAGTAACTAACTTTTAATTAGGCGGCCTACGTACCTATTAATTGATGGTGTTACTGTATAGCCTACTTTGTATATATTTATCAATTAAAAAATTGTATATCTGCTCTAATCTTCTACTCAATATTGGTGATGGGTCATATCCTGAATCTGATGGGCCTGCAAGCCTAGGAAGAATAGTAATGAAAAGTGCTGATCTCTTAGAAAATGTATATTCTTATACATCGTACATTAGTGAGAAGCCCATTGACTGGTTGTGCGAACGTGCAATTCTGACACCGAAGAATAACAGGGCCGATGAAATTAATGACATATTGCTGAAAAAAAAAACATCTATTAGCACACAAAGCTAGAAGTACGTAATGAAACAGAAAACATCCCCATATGATGTTCGAAAGCAAAGAAATATTAAGCTAGCTGTTAAATAATACAGCAAATACAAAAAGCTTTGTCCAGTCCACTTCGCTGAGCGTACTTTAATTGCAGCATCTCTTTGTTTTTAATTTATCATCTTTATTTCTCTATGATAATCAATAACTGTCTTTCGTAGAGCAAAAAACACATCGATTGCAACTTTCGAGTTATTTCTCCGTGGTCAAAATTCACTTTTCGGGAGTTCTGTAACATTTTACTACTATTCACACCCGTAAATGTCGAATTTTGAAGAATCCTGTGTTCTGTTTTTAGATATGTACGTAAGCTTAATTTTTAAGCAAAAACTACCTCGATATCTCATATGGTTTGGGAGATACGGATGTTTTATTTTTTCTTTACCAACTGTCAAGGACGAATACTGAAGAATCCGGAAATTACTTTTTATACATTTATATAAGCATTATTTTGTTGCAAAGATCACATCGATATATAACATGCTTTAAGAGGAATAGAGGATTTATTGCACACACATTTAACAGCTTTTCACCCCCTTAATTTACGAATTTCGAAAAATCGAAAAATTATTAAATATGCGTTTACTTAGGAAATGTTTTGAAGTAAAAATATTAACAACATATCATCAGGTTACAGAGTTATCGAGAATTTCGCGAAAAACATAAAACATTTTGCCCCTTTTCACCCCTTTAATTTTCGATTTTAGAAAAAAAACCTTACTTAGTGGGTGCCTATGCCGTGAGGGGAAGCTACTTTGAGAATTATACGTTTCTAGGTTCAGCGGTTTGGGCTGTGCGTTGATTAGTGAATTTATGAGTGGGTCATAATGTGTATATATATATACACACACACATATATTGAGATTTAAAGTTATTTTACAGGATAGGATTATTCTATGTTTCTCTTTATTACGGACATACTGAAAACGCATGTTCAGCTTACTTTTTTTTTTGTCACTACATATAACTGACACCCTCCATCCTGAAGCATTTTTAGGACACTGAATCTGTTTTGATGATTGTGACGGTTTAGACGTAACGTAACGTGAACAGATTATTGTTTGTTTTGGTGTGATTTTAGCAATGTTCATACACACATAATTATTTGTCACACTTAGTAATAACCCTCTTCTAATCTAAATATTATTTTCTTTTGGAGACGTTAGACTTACTGTTCGTTATTTTATCAGTGTTTTAGCATTAGCTATATTAATTATATTATAGGATGTATAGGATGTAAACTGTAACAACTAAAAACAATTTCCTATTTCGTGTCTGAATTACAGATATCACTTACCCATTGATTTTTAATGCCAAAATCTGACGATGTTTTCCACTATTGTTTGTTATCTATAATTTTTGTCTGCTAGAAAATGATCCAAAATTCCTTAGGTATTACGTGTAACTTATTCACTAGGTCAACTTTACCAAGTACGGTGCAACACTTTCTTCTACGTGAGTGTGTATGTTTCTATGTGTGTATGTTATATATAGATATTTTTTTCCCTATAGGCTCAACTAATTGTAACAACAAACAATGACTGATTAGACGGGGCTTGACTTACTTACAATACATGGCCTAGGACAATGAATTATAATATTCTGATGTACTTGGTTTATTAAGCGTGTAGAAGTTTTAACACTGCAATACTGCTTAAATGTCACGGATTGTTTAATATTATAGCGCTATGAGATTTATTTTACATGGAGTTGACATCTTTTCTTAGTGACTTCTAAGTAAGTCTACTGCAACCATATGTCGGTCTTGATGTGTTCAGTTTATAGCCTATTTGTTATGGTCGTAGTTATAGTATGGCTGAGATGACAAGTTTGCAAGTAAGTGTTAGGAACTGGAATAGTTCGATAATTTATTTTAGGAGAAGCTGTAATTTGGTTCATAGTTATGAGAGACAGCCTGGGGAATCCTGGATCGGTACACAGAAAAATTCTTCGAGACTTGTTGCGTTATGGTAACTAGGGATTTATTTGCTGCAAAAATGTCAAAAAGCATGCATTTATGACTCTATAATTTTTGTTGCGATAAAAAATGATCAGCAGCGGTCATAAGTATTATTTGTTACAAATAGAAAAATATTTTCACTAATGAAAAGTAAAAAAAAAAAGTAGGGACACAAAATTAATGTTTTATATAATTTTTTTGCAGCAAAGCAATCACGATATTTACCGTAATGCAACAAACCTCAAATCATATTTTTCTTTGGACCAAACAAAGAGTTTTACTGTGTACGCACATTCCGATACATAGTTGGGTAAATTTATAAATAATATTTACAACGTACATCTGCTTGAGGGGAATCTTCTACGGAATTCACTGCAACCACGTATCTACTTATGGCAGCTTCACTTTCTTCAGCACTCCCCAGTGCCAATCAAAACTCTCCATTTATTGTTTTAATAACATCCTCATACTCTCATACTAATTTTTTTGTACTTTAACAAGGGAAATCTTTGAAAACCCATTTGCCAAAGAAAGGATATTTTTGTAAATCTACAATGGCTGTTCTTGTAATAAAAATACAAAGTAGGCTATGTATGTAACATTATGAGGTATATCCTTGAATTTGAACTTTAAGGTTTTTAATTTTATTTGTATTATGAAAATAAACTTATCTGTAAGATAACGGTTTAAATTTTTTTTTCCATTGAATTATTTTGGGTAACACAATGAGTGGACACACCGACAACAGAACCTATTCTTCAGATTGTTAACTGCACACTTCCTAATTGTTTGATATTTTTACATAGCCTATTAAATTACCCCAACTCACCTTTATTTTATATAAAAAAAGTATCTTCTATTAACATTCCTTATATTTCAGCAAAATATAAACTAGAAGTCATAAATTGTAAATAACTAAATAATTTACGACCAGCACGCAATTCCGTTTGACTTTTTTTTTTTTTTCTTTTACAGATAAAATCATTCGTAACTTTACATATATACTTTTATAAAGAAAATCCTTCAATTTTTACACATACACAGAAATCCCTTGTAAATTTTCCAAAACGTTTTTAGAATGTATAGTTCGATGTCACAGCACGTGGGAGTTTAAATGTCCCTATAGGCCTATCTGTCAGTGTTTTCTTCTTACCGAGTACATGATAACTCGCAAGAATTATTAAGGCCATGCCATAGTGATTGCGCGATTGCAATTTTTTTCAAGACTATAAATTACACAGTTTCAACTAAAACGTCAATTAACAAAAAATTCTTTAACTACATAATTAGCTAAAATAATACAAGTTACATTCTTGAAAAAAAAAAAAAAGGAATATTATAGAAACTACTTTAAACAAAATTGCCTAACAGGTTTTCAACATCTCCTCTCGTTTAGGCTTTAAAAATAACTATCGTGAAAACAGTATATAATCCTCTTTTTGGTTACTTAATGTTGGTGTTGCGTATTTTACTGACGCTAGTTCGTAAATATTTATTGTGTTCACATTTTTGTAAACCCCTGTTTTGTTACTGCAGTTTTATTTATTTCTTGTTATGATAAGAAAATGTTAAGTAAATATTATTACTGCATCAACTTGTTTTAATAGCCTATCTTGTGTGCACATCTTCAGTTCTGATTCATCGTCTGTGATTGTATGCTTTAACGCATGAGTATCTTGGGGTTCTGCCCTCTACTCACAGACGCGAGATGTCTCAGACACCTCATTATTAGTGGTACAGTCAAATTAGAAGAGTTTTACACGAATACAATTTGCCAATAACCGTGAAGCAGAGATGCAGATAAGGCACTGAAATAAACTATTTCACCAAAATCTGGAGTCCCTATAGCTATAACTGGTGCCTTGAATTTGTTCTTGTCCAAGAATGTTTGTAATACCTCTTGAAATATGCTGAGAGTTTTACAATCTAGGGTGAATGCACTTCTTAGCTATATGTAGATGACACTTTCTGTGTATAACTGGCATACCTATCGAGAAGAAATTTTCCTGTCAGCCAATCCTCCAAACCATTATAACGTCCTGCTCCTTGTTTGACTGTACTATAGCTATGTAGCATGGTCTAAGTGTTTATAGACGTATAATAAACTTTCAGTTGTAATGCATCACAATTAGCGTTGGCCCAGTCAAAAAGGGACTCCTCAGTAACGAACGAAAAGCGTCGCGAATGAATACCTCACATTAAAGACAAGCAAACAGTCTACATTCCCTGCGATAAATCACCGTCTCCACGCATTCTTAACTTTTGTCATCCTTTATGAGTGAGTGATAGTCACCATTATGAATTTTTGTAATTTTTGTATTTTGTGTCATAACTTTTCTTCTAGGTAACATTTTTTGCAACTTTAACCTAACTACAGAATAGAATACACATTAAGGGAATTTTAGACATCATAATTTTTTTTTTGCCGTTGCTGATTTTACAGATCGAATTGCAGTTACAAAATTTTTTATTACTTTCTTAACTGCAATTCTACCTATAAATAATAGTGACGGCAAACAAAGATTAATGCTGTCTAAAATTCCCTTAAAATGTATTCTATTCTGTAGTTAGGTTAATGTCGCATAACTTAACCCGAAGAAAAGCTATGACACGAAATACTGAAATTCAAGATAACGACTATCTCTCACTGTTAATGTTGACCTATATGACCACGATACCGGTATATCCACCAAAATCTACATTATTTGCACAACTGCTGTAAGGTAATAAATAGAGGTCCCTACGTCGATTTCGCGGATTCATCTGGCAACAGCCTAGACTTGTCAGTCCTATACACCCACTGGCCACTACCGATTATCTATTGGCTTATAACCGTACAAGCAGGTAGCAAGCGATGGCACTTCGCATTATTTCCTTATTTACTACTGGCTTGCAGTAGTCAAACGCGTTTCGTAACAGCCGCCAGCAAGTCACAGAATTGACAATGAAGTATACATAATTGGCGTTCAACCTGACCTGGAATGTATCTGTGAAATTTGCGTACCTCTAGTAATGAACTAAAAAATCGAATTGGAAGCAGTACTGTTGATAGCGCCAGTGATTTTCGATTAAAAGAATTCAGCATCACTTTGTTTCAGTGCCATTCGTGCACATCTGCAAGCTTGCTTCATTGTTATTGGTAGAATATCTTTGAGCATAAGTGTCGCAATCATAACAAGGTTACTGCGACACCACACGTCTGTGATTAGTGGGTTAAACACCAAGACGCCGACAGTTAACAACAGTCAATCACTAAACAAGAAGCAGAGATACAGGTGTCCACGTAAGACAATGAAGCAAGTCGGTGCAGAATTATTTTCACCAAAATGCACTTCCTCTAACTATTGAGCTAAATTAGTAATTTGTGTGTGCACAGTGCCCCATTTGTAAAGCAGGCGAAGTCATTTATTAGAACGAAATTCATTCATCAAAGCATTGCAGCGTACCAATTTAGACCTGTGTACAATTGTTACTTAATGTTTATTTGAGTGGGCATCGTTAATTCAATATTCTTAACAAGTACGGCAAAAAATCTGGAATTTTTCTCATGCCTGGATACTCTTGCACGCTGAATATCCGATATAATCAGTTTAACTCAACTGACAAGACCAGCTTCCTCATTGGTAGTTATTTTTTCAAAACGCCAGTTTGGTGTTAATTTTGCTTTACTTGTTCTACTAAATTTTCTGTTTTTGTCTTCGTCTACGTTTTACAATACCTTTACTTAACATTTTATTTAATATATTGTGGCTATATCTG
The DNA here is from genome assembly GCA_003012365.1 of Medauroidea extradentata. Classification (NCBI taxonomy): domain Eukaryota; kingdom Metazoa; phylum Arthropoda; class Insecta; order Phasmatodea; family Phasmatidae; genus Medauroidea; species Medauroidea extradentata. The sequence continues at coordinate 12,789 of PNEQ01121383.1, read as the reverse complement.
GTTTTCCATCGATTGTTGTAAGCTGACAGACTTTTATTTCAGTTGCTAATATTAATTTTATAATTTTAAATCTGAAATAGAGTTCTAAGAATCGATTACACTCCTGCTGTGGTCCATAGTATCAGTTCTATTATATTTTTCAACGAAGAATATGAAGAAGTTGTATGTTTAGTTGATGTGACACTATCGAAAGGTCTGAACTTAAGGATCGTGTAGCAATAGTTGAGTTCAATATCGTCCAGAAACGGTACGGTATCTTCGTTCGACCTATTAATTCAGTCAAGGAAGATGTTGAAATGTTGAGATTGAATATCTGAACAGCTTTAACACATTGAATCGGAGGATGACATAGTTCGTTTACCGCTTTTTAATTTTTTTAAAACAATGCTTTGGTATTACTCTGTCACAAATACGTCGACAATTGCAAACTGCTGATTTCAAAATGTCTTTAAACAGTACAAATTTTGTTTCTTCTTAATTTTTATTGCATTGGTGGCATCTCATTGTAACCTCATACATGCATTTCTGAATCTCGAATAATGTTAGCATTAAAATTTCTCCTGTCTCCTTCAGAATTCGACAAATCTTTACGTTATGACGCATTTTGACAGAGCCCAAGCTGTCATGCTGCAACTGTCCATCATTTTTACTATGCTTCTATTAATCATGCAGCCGTACCATTCTAATATCATTATTTACGTTTTGAAAAATTCATGAGGAGTATCACTCGTCATAAGGCATGATCACAGCAAACAACAGTAATTATCTCCCTATGTATTAATCAGGTACTACACGATATATATACACACATGATGTGTCTAAATTCGACAGACAAACTTTGGCATATGAAACGTTACGAGAAAATAAGCAAAAAACATGCAGAATAGCAAAAATGGAGTATGGAGGGACCAATGCCAATAAGCCCTTTGAAAAATACGTTGTACGAGTTGGCTACCTGCCAGGTTTTTAGCATACATCAGTATTCGTTTGGAAACTCACAACAATTTAAATACTCTCAAAAACTATGGTGGTTTTGATTTTTATATGAAGTATTTTGTTTGTAAAATAATACAATCTAAACTCATTTCCTCGTGTTTATAAAATCACGAAAAAGCGAATTATCCGCAAATTTGGATCAAACATGATATGATCCAAAACGTTGTCTTAATTGTTTGCCAAATTGCGGTCGATTTTGTGAAAATTTTTAGATGTCAAAGTAGCAGATCAATGCCAAATTGTACTGTACCGCCACACCTAGCATAATTAGCTTACATGAGGTTCGTTTTTAATGGAAACTGTGTCCTACGCTCTTGCAACAAAAGAGAACCTTTTTTTATTTTTATTTTTTTTGTAGTGCATGGAATTCTCGTCAATTATTCGTCTTCAAATACCTTAATATCCAGAGAGCGCCAAAGTTTTACAACATACAAGGGTGATCATCCCTGTGATTTTCATAATGGCGGAAGGTTTGAATGAGCATTTGCTGTGGGATGTCAGATCCCGATAACATAAATCAATGTTTTTGGTTTCGTCCTTTTATCTCACATGATTTCCGATACTTTTCAGTAAACACAATTTCGAATTTCAATTTTCAAGTTCCATTTATGCGATACGTCTCCAATATGTTTTCAACTTCATTTTTCATAACGTTTCATATTCCAAAGTTTGACTGCATGTAATTTAGATACATTCTGTGTGTATATATATAAACACACATATATATTATATGTATGTGTGTGTGTGTGTGTTAGCGTTGAAACTGACAAACGTTTTTTTGTTCATCGCAAAAATTATTTTGCTGTCATCTCTAAATTATTAAAATAATAAAAACGTAATTTTGTGTTTACTGCAGAATACTTAGGCAAATACCATTCACAATGCAGCGTTTTTTCACATAGACTACATTGTAAACCAACTGTGGTAGTTGCGTGACGTTTAATTAGTGCACCACTTTTCTCGACTGTTTGATTATTTTACGGTTTCATAACAGTTATTTGTTCCTGTCAAAACACATACTACTGCAGTGTACGACTTCATAAACTTGACGATCTGATAGACCTAGCATATTTTGTCAAATATTTATCGATTTGACTTATACGCAAGTAATATGTTTGTGTGTTCGGATAGTTATACATAATTAATTTTGGATGAAATATTTGTGCAAATCAACTATATTTGCATTTGCGAAAAAAAAAAAAAAAAAAAAGATACAAATGAGTAAACAATAATGCAGATGACTAGATTGCGGAAAGTCTACTACGGTTTTAGGATGTATGCCTATTAACATTTTTGATTTTAATTCCTCGGGTTCCTATTTCCTAGCCTTTTTTTTACGAATATACTATTAAAAATCCACAAAGAGAGAACAGATGTTGTAAGACCGTTACAAAGATTTTTTAAAACTTGGTTTTACTACTCAGTCAAATTTTTTCAAAGCAAAAAAATCGTATAATTTTGGCTAGTTATCAACTTAATAAATTTTTGCTTATTCTTTACTTACTACTTTAACTTCAGTAACGTCTAATAGTAATAATGTTGCAAAGCAATGAGGCCCAGTGTCAGTGATTGCCAATGTTATGAAAGCTTCAAAATTTTTCTGTTGTGCTATGCCCATTTGTAACTATGTTACAATTCTTTGTCTCAAAAATTTTAGTAAAGGCTTTAGATAGTGCTACCAAAAATAGTTTTTTAAATTAAATCCCCCGATTACGCAATTTTGTACTCTTACAACAGTTTACTAGCATTTTGGTTAGGTGTAAGAGAAGGCATTTGGTTAAGTGTAAGAGTATGCACTTTAGCCTTAACTTCGCCAAGAAAATGAAAGACGAAATAAAATAAAATAAAAATAACATAACATGTCGAAACCCGAGACGTCTGAATTGCCGTTGTTCGTAGTTTTAAATTTGCCTAACCTTACAAAACTAGCCTAGGCATAATATAAACTACTGTTTGTGCATTCATATTTTCCTCAACGCTAACATAGACTATGTGGTTAAAGGAGCCAGCTTAATTTTTTTTTTTTTTTTTTTTTTTTTTTTTTAAATTATTACAGTATCTGCGTCCCAATGCAAACACAAAACAAATTTCAGAGGTAAACACTTTCCAAATATTTCGTGCATTAAAGCACTGTTTCGGAATTCTTCAACATAATCTATAAATGTTTTTTCTCGTAGTTCTCAACAAAAGCACTGTGCCCAGACTGATATGAAACCACCCGAGAGTTCCACAGTGAACTTTGTTGCAGCTTTCAAACAATAAAATGACAGGTTAACCCAAAAATTCAGCGGGAAGAGGAAAACATGGCTCGTCTTTTGATCGCATCGTACATATTAAGTCTAAGAGCAGTGGGACAGCAGAAGCGAGCGTCATTGTCACCCTCATCGCCAATTCACATTTGAGCCTTCAACATGCAAACCAACTCCAGGTTCCCTGTTAAAAGAACTTCTCACAGTATTCTAGTAAAATACTGAAATGTGGATTTGAAATGACTGGATTCAACAGAAATTGCCAGCTGCTGTTAACAATATGGCATTGCTGAAACTACTTAATTTAATAACTACAATCGTATGTTTTGTTTTTGCAAGTTGTCTATTCAGCTACTATAACTTGAAGTTTCTTGGACACGCGTCATAAAACTTACACCGTAAAAATATTAGCGCCTGATAAGTAAGCTATATTTTATCAGGGTACGAAAAATTTGAAATTTACAACACATTGCAACTGCTTGCTTTTTTTCCCCCATCAAGTGTCCTAAAAACGAACGGTGTAGATTGTTGTGAAGATACCCCTGCAGGTACGAGAGAGATTTTGGTCCGAGCTTAACATCGAGGGCTTTATCGTTGGTGAGGGTTGGCATTTCATGAGTATAGAGCATCGTCGGAATGAAGGGGTGGGGGAAACGGGAGATCCTTGAGAAGACCCGCCTGCTAACGGCATCGTCCGGCACGATTCCCACATGCGAAAGTCCGGGGACCGACCCCGCCAGGAATCGAACCCGGGTCGCCTTAGTGGGAGGCGAATGGTCTCGCTGCTCGGCCACTACGGCACACTTGCAGGTATGAAGTAGCCCCGAGTTTACAGTGTAGGCCGTACAGTTTGACTGTTTGAAAACCACTTAGGTCTATTCGAGCCAAACAAATATTATTTTACGAGCGTAAGTAAAACATGCATTGCTTTGTTACAGATTTATTTTTATTTGGAGCAACTTGCAGTGTTATCACTTCAACGAGTATGCTTACACCAAATGAACGTGTCGGAATATTCGGCGCCGTATTTTCGATTCCGAACCGTGACGAAAGTTTCTAGGATTGCTTTTTTTTTTTTTTTCTGGGCCAGCGTCTTATACAGCGCGGCATCCGCCGTTTGATGACTACGAGTCAATTAATAATAAACAAAGAAAATAGATTGGTAATCATGACCTTGGCGCACACCCTTTCATTGGCGGACTGATTACCGTAATAACGCATAGTCATGGCGTCATTGTGAGCTGCGCTCAGAGGGAAAAAGAAATGAAATAACACAGCGACGTGAACTGATGACTGAATTGTCCCCGGTGTAAATTAAGATCCGCCATATTCTGGTTGGTGCGTGGACGAAGTTTTGAATCTGCATGACAGTCATTTTCATATGCTTATCAAGATGTGCGATAGGAATATTTTTCAGTCATCACCGAATCTCTGCTTAGTTGAAAACACAGTTCTATGTATAGTATGAACTTCTATAGCCCAGATTATTATTTCCCCCCCCCCTTTTTTCAGTTCATTTGTATGTTTCCGAAACAAGTAAATATGCTATATATTTATATTTATTTTATTTATGAATGAATTTACAAATTTCAGGAATCGCATAACGCATAGAGAAAAACTACTCAATGAGCTGATGACAGCTCGAGGCAGAGCTTATAAAAAATAATATAGCCTAGTGACAGACATAACATTACATCAATAAGATATCGTCACTATTACACTATAAAGCAATGGTTAAGTTAAATATTGAGTACTGACTGTAGTGATTGATTCTGTTATACGTCAGGACAACTTGACAGTTATAAACTTGGAGAATGGTAGCAATGTTCATAAAGCAAGCAATGTTACTGGAATAGGTTCTCTTAAGAAGTAAGACTGGGAACTTCCAAACCAGAATAGATTAGTAATTCAAGCAGCTTATATATTTCTCCGTACGTAAAAGTTAACGCCTTAGTTCGCAATAAAATGTACTTTATCATATACTTAACAATACGTTCTCCGAAAGTGCTCGTTTAACCATGGCCAGTCTTCAATTATTTAGACACCAGTAGCAATTTATTTGAGTGATATGAACTCTGACACCGTAATAATTAGTAAGTCATGAGCTGAGTAAAGTAGTTGTAAATCGCTGAGGTGACATTTCACTGGTTCAGGGTATTTGTCACTATTTACAGTTCGACATGTACATTTTTCTAATAATTAGTAAATTTTGTGTTTTACGAACAAAAGCCAATAAATTTCGTGCTGTATTGACATTAAAAAAAAGTTCTGTTCGTACAAGTGCATGGTATTTCGGCTGATGTTAACTGAGAAATATTGTCGATTATATGTTTACTTTTTTCTATACGTACCAAAAAAAATTAATTTTTGTGGGAATATAAGATGTATGTTACATATTCGTTGACAACGACAAACTTGCTTCTACTTTGTTGGTTTATTTGCTCGAGTCTAGTTCGTTTACTTGATTGTGTATTTATTGGCAACTCAGCTAAATCAGCTCGCAATAGCATATGTTCAAAACCTAATTCGGTAACTAGTTTCCCAAGAATTGTAATTGTTGATCGTTCACAAAATATTTACAGAGCCGACAATTTATGTTTCAAACTGTGCCAAATGTTCGGTAGGCCTAACTGCTTTTTAACTTCAAGTTAACTTAAATTTTAATATATTACCTACGAAACTAATACAAATAAATGACAATGTTGTCAAAATAACATATTGAGTAGTAATTTGCCAAAAAGTGTGTCCAAACTTGTAGAGTACAAAATGAAGTATTCCCCTTGAAGTCACACTCGGTAAACACGTTCTTTACCCCAAACACAATATTTTTGCGGCAAGTAAAATGTTTGTTTGAATATGAAGCCATTGCAAAGTAGCCTTACTATAAAGAAATGTTTGTTCAGCATACAGTAATCCAAACAAACAGTAATTGTGTTACTATTTAAATAATTTAACAATATAATTTATTGGATGTCTTAAAAAAAACATTGAGATTAAAAAAAATATTATTTTTACTAACAAATTAAAATAGTTTAAAGAAAAAGATTTTAAATGACGAATTTAAGTAACTCCTAATGAATATTTCTTAATTTCATAATTGCTATAAAAATTTATTGGTACGTGGACATGCCATTGCTCGTGTTTTGCTTATCAAACTTGTGTTGAATGACAAAGTATAAAAAAACTGACAAAATTTCTGTGGAATTGCTTTTTGTGTTTTTTTTTTGTGTGTTTATATGTTCTTTTCGTACTTTGTCGTTCAAAGTTTGATCAGCAAAACATAAGCAATGGCGTATGTACACAAACCAAAAAATTCTAATTGTAAACTCCCATTGCAACAAACATTTAAAAATATTTTCATAATTGGTGCTAAACTAGACAAAATGTCGTACAAAGTTATTTCATCTGCTATAATGGAAAGGGTTTTACTGTTTAGATTGTTGGACAGTCTATTTCACTATGTTTTCTAGTTGACAGTATATAACATTTGTGTAATATTTTAATTTTATTTTATTTAGTCCCGATATATCGTCTGTTGTTGAAACTACGACACAAACAGAATGTGGGACTATCTACTTGTTATTTTCAAGGTTTTAGGTAATATAATAGCAGAATGATTAGTTTTTACAAGTATTTTGGCGCATTTAATTGAGAAAGTTATATTTATAAATCCCGCGCGTAACGGTTTCTAATCATGGTCGAATGTCCCCATAATTAAATTTCATTAGGACTATTAGACTCGTTAATTTGAGATATGTTGACTAGGAAACCTGCATTTTCACGGAAAGATTTTTGCATCAGATGGTTCCAATGCCTTACGAGCGAGTACCACTGCAGCTCTGCTTCGCGTATTTGTAGAGACCGGAAAAATTCGCAGGTTCATTGGCCTGTAGGCTAGCCTCCAAGAATATATGTGCATTCAACCAATGAACAGCTGTTTATTAGCTGCTCGCTGTCACTGTGAGATGGGCCTGCATATATTATTGGCTCAGCGACTACACGAAGTGTCAAATAAATCAAGTACGAATTGTGAAATTGACACGAACTTACAGGCCTATGTAATTCTAGTCTGTGCCTTAAAGAAAACGCGAATTTTTCAGGTCGCTACGTATTTATGTATAGCAGTGGCGTAGCGTGGCTGTGTTCCAAGGCGTGCGGTATTAGCAGCGACTATACACTTTGAGCAGTTGTGTTGCTGCAGAGACCAAGGTGTATGTATTATAGGTAGAGACACTGGAAAATCGCGGGAATGGTTGACTGTTTGCTAGGCTCCAACGTGATGTATTTAACACTGAATGTTTTGTATCAACATTGGCTATCGTTTGTTTGTAGCATTTTTTCTCTTTACAACAGGCACAGTTAGAACTGCACAGCTTGGACATTGATTTGTACCAAAACTGTTCACACGTGTCACGGTTAATGTAATACAGTTTGTTGGAGACTATTTTAAACATTTTCGCGATTTTCCAGTGTCTCTAATTATATGATAATTCGTACCTTGTCTCTTGTACGCTACTGGCTGTGGAGTGTTCCTGACCATACAAGTCAAATGGTTCCTCAGACAACTCGGTGTTGCGTATAGTCATTGCTGGGCACCGCACACCTTGGAGCACTCCACGCGACGCCACTGGTGTAGAGACGCCTCTCATTTGACTACGCCAATCAGATTAATGTTTTGCGACAAGGCGCGTCTGTGATTTGCGGGTAGAACCCCAAGACGCTAAAAGTTAAACCATCCAATTACTGACCACAAAGCAGAGCTGCAGATGTACACAATAGTCACTGAAACATGTTGATGCAATTATCTTTTCACGACAATTCAGGGTGTCCAGATATTTGCTAAGTCCCCTAAATTTTCTACATTGTCTAATTAACTCTTATATTTCCATTTTGTAACTATTTGTTTATTCTTGTATGATTATATCTACAAATGCGAATAAATACAGTTAAAGATATTAGGAAAAACATACTACATTCCCTTTTCATATCAAAGACTCAGCTATACGCTGTTTTGTAGCATATCTCTCTAGCTAATGTAATAATAGACGTTGCAAATTGATTGCCCAAGTAGGCCTACTTATGCGTTAATTAACTGAAGTCGTAAAATTAAAAAATTTAAAGTCGTGAGATTAAAAAATGGTAAATTGTTGCACGGTAATATTAGGTACCTTAATTGTTAGTGACTTCTGACTTCGTCCAAGTGATGTAACGCTAAGACGTTGAGTGTAGTTAACTAATGACTATAGACTATAGAGATGGTGGTATATCGCGAAAATTTGTTGTGCCAGCACACCCCTGAAAACGCTGTAGTTTCTCGCAACATGTGTGGTTGGGTGATATACGTCTGACATTCCGTAGCTGTCTGCAGACCAATAACAGACATAAAATGGCGCGATTATTATTGGCTCAGTCAAATAGGGCAACAGCTCCAGGTAGCTACATGGAAAAAACAGTGAGCTTTTGATAATCTGAACGTACGTTGGATCCAATTAATTGTCAAGTTTTCCCGCGATGAACCATCACCTCTATCAGTGACTATACTCTGGCGCAAAAGTTTCCTTTGTAATAATAACAAAGCATCGTTTCTGTACTTCACTTCCTGGAACTCACGACAGAACTGAATGCCGCACGGGCCGTGGCTAATTGCGAAGAGCAATTAGTGTTTAATTGTCGGGAAGAGCAACTTCGCAGGAGTAATTTCGTCTAATTGGCTCATGAATGGTCGCTGCTCACACCTTAGCTGCCTCGCGCCAAGTTCAGTCGAGCGGCACATTTTCCACGCTTAATCGACTTTGACGTTCGCCTGGTAAATTAACGAAAACGACGGTGCTCCTTACCTTTTAACTCTTCCGTAGAGCGGGCGAACAAAGACTCAAAGGTTCAAATTAAAGTTCGGCGGCGAGAGCGGGGCGACAAAAACGTTCGTCTTGCTTGCGTGGGTGGGTTCCGATGGCTGTTGAAGACGCCCACACCCCTCGGCGGAAAAACACATTTTCTGTCGATTATTCGTCCGGGGCGCGGCCATTGTTGGCGGCGGCTGTTTGAGGCGGGCCGCCACTTGGAGCGCTAGTATCGCCGCCAGCCCCAAACACCTCCACACTCTCACCCCTCGCCGTAGCACTTACAGTGGCTCAGTGGGGGACGTGAGCAGCCATCCCCGCGCCGCGCTGGGTTAATGAAACGCGGGTCGGTCAATTAAACCGCGTCGCGGGCCCACGCCTCGATCTCCCTTTGTCCCGTCGCAGCCCTCGTATCTTCCCCGCACGTGTGCAGCCCCCCGCGATCTTTCTGCCGCGACTGAACAAAGTACTCGGATATGCGCTGACACACCGCGCTTGTTGCCAAATTCGTCGTCCTGCCACCGCGGCCAGGTGTCTGACGTCGAGGCTCAGCTCCGAGCACCACGTGTCCGTCACATTCAACGAATCATACGTAGAGCCCATGATATTTCGCGAAATAATGCTGCAACAAGTTTGTTTCAGTGCCTTACGTTCACATCTGAAACTCTTCCTTATCGTTAATGTCAGCGTGTCTTTGTGAAATGACGTCTATAATTTGACTGTGCCAATCACAGTAAGGTTACTGTGACACCGCATACCTGTGATTTACGGGTGGAACCCCAAGACACGTAAGAGTAAAAACAGCCAATTGCTGACTATGAAGCAGAACTGCATACGTAAACAAAAGGAATTGAAACAAACTGTTGCAGAATTCTTTTAAAAGCGTGGGCTCTAATCATACGGCAAAGATATTAAGATAAGGCATAGAACAAATTGCTATAAAAAAGGGTACTTAATTCGTAACATATTTGGTCGTCGATATGCGAATACTAAATATTATGTAACCTGGATTTTCGTTAACAGATTTTCGCTACATCGTCTTTCAGTGCCTTACGTGCACATCTGCGGCTTTGCTTGATGGTCAGAGAATGTATGGTTGTAACTCTCAGCATCTGGGTGTTCTACCCACTAGCTATAGACGTGTGGTGACTTAGAAACCGTATTATGTTTGGCACATTCAAACCAGGGATGGATCTGTACAATCATCCTGTCAATAAAAAAAAGTGAGAACTGCAGACGTGTACAAGGCGTTGAAACACGATGATATGGTGCAAAAATCTTTTTGTGGACATTCAGACTTCCTACCAGTTACGGACGACAACAGTATTTGCTTACTTTGTAGGCATATATTTCATTAGTATAGTTTATTCGTACAGCACAATATATCGCTCCGTTACAAACGTTCAACGCTTATATACAATACACAATAATATTTTCCTTTTCGCTCCTACGTGTGTATATACACACCCGTATATATAGGCTGTAAAGCTATTAATAGCCCAAACTCCCTTTCATTAAAATAATAGGTGTAGCCACCCTTGTATTCCATATTGTCTAAAATTACTTCCCCGGCAGGTATTGTGAATGTTTCATCTTGTCTATTCGAGCAGTACATCGTAAGGAACAAAAAAGGTCATCTTGTTGCAAGCTCTTAGGACGCACTGTTTATCATAAAACTGCCCGTAACGGTTGCTGTGAAAATAGTACAACGCCTGGTAAGTAGGCAAAAAGTGCTGCTTCCACCAAGGAATTGTCTTGTACTGTACGTGCATCGTGCTCTCAGGAAAAAACAACCTGTGATGCAATAGCATGTCGCAAAATACACCCGATTAAAGTTGCGATATGACCACTCAGGAGGACCGTGCATGTTATTTCTGGTCTGGATTCAAAACTAGTTATGAGAGCGTGTTCATTGTGGTACCGCTACGCTAATGCTTATGTCCACAACAGGACCATAACAACTCACACAAATGAACTTCATCCCTTGTTTGTATCAATTTACTTTCAAACAGTTTATATATTTTGTGCTGCTCTGTTTGGGAATGTGAAAATTACTTGCACGGCTGAAGGATGTCGATGACGATAACGCATTCAGTCATGCATACGTGGTAGGCCTAAATAGACCAGGCAAGTTAGAATAATAATTGAATTGACTACGGTAAAAATCGCAGAGAGATGATTTTTGGTACCGACCTTCATTTTGATGTAAGGAGTATAATATAAAAAGTCGTATTGGACCCGAACTGTTTGCTGCGCTACTCTGTAAAATAGGTGTAAAAATAATGTTTGTAGCGTAACACCATGTATGTTAGTTTTATTGAAAAATATGTTTAGTCGAAATTCGGTTTAATTGAATTTACTGCAAAAAAGGTAGCAAGCAATTTTATCGTACAAGGACAGGTTTCCCGTAATAGCGGCATGAAGATGGGAAAATGTTTTCCAGGTAATGTGATTTCAATCATACTACAAAAATTGTATAGTTGAAAGGTGTGCGTCCAAATAAAGTTGCATACGTGGAATTAGTTCAGTTTTTATTTACTTACAAATCGTTGATTAAAAAAAAAAACCAGTATATCGTTCATCAACCTATCACAATATTTGAACGTGTGTTCACTAAGGAAACCATATTTTGGTGAAAAGATCTTTACATCAATTTCTTTAAGTACCTTACGCGCACATTTGCAGTACTGCATCATGGTTATTACCAACGTGTGAATGTGTAGCGACATCTGTAATTTGTGATTTGCTTGTAGAAACCCCAAGAGGCCTGAGAGTGGAAACATCTAACGCACTGACCGTGAAGCACACGGATAAAAATATTTTGTGGCAGCTAAAAAATATTTCGTGGATATTTATCCTGCAAAGTTTATTTTGTGGTCACTACAAAAACATTTTGTTGACGCCACTAAAATATTGCGACCCCCACATAAATATTTTGTGGTTAATACAAAAACATTTCGCAGGGAAGACTTCCTACAAAATAGTTCTTTCTGTGCAGAGCTGCATATAACAACTTGAAGTGGTCCTTGAATTTTTTTTTTTGTTTGAGGCACGGAAACGCGTAAAGCGATAAGTCGAATACAACACGCCAGTCAAACACCTCATCGCCTCTAGGCGCGAAGTACGTAACGGGAGGTGTTTTCGTAGAAAGTTGTTTTCCAACGGGACTTCAAGCAAGGCCCCTGTTATTTTATTTGTGGAAAGTACGTGATAAAGTCCAATGCAGGATTTTATGATTTTGTTTTACGATTACGGTTGATATTTTCTCAGCTACAGCAACGTGAAAAAGCATTTTTAAGCACTTTTCAGGAGCTTGATAATCATGTTTTTAATTGGCGGACTACATTTTCAAACCATAGTGACACAATTTAAAGTGTGTCTTTTTTTTTTTTTTTTCGTAGGTAAACTCTTTGGAAACATGTTCAATTGTTACACTATAAAAATTACTTTCCGTACCACATTACAGCGCGAGGTCCACTACTCTTAAGGGCGTTCAAGTGGGGACAAATTCATAATTTTATATTTGTATAAAATAGTGTTAGTTTTGTAGACATTACTTCAGAGAACATTAATATCTAACGGAAAAAAATTAGCTCATCTAGTTTTCCCGTAATGTCACTTCAAAGTCAAAATTTGCATATTTTTACTTCATACAAAACTTGAAAACCAGTAAATATAATGAAATGGAAAAAATCTCATCAAAA
>PNEQ01121382.1:0-44136 GCA_003012365.1 Medauroidea extradentata | reverse complement strand
TGAGATACTGTAGTTAACGATTTCGACATTCGCGTCCAAGCCTACACTATCAGCCATAATTTCAAATCGTAGGCAGATAGAAAACAACACTGCCTTTGTTGGCGTAAATAGGAAACGTATTAAAGTATGTAAAAATGAAGTCTTGTACAAGGAAATTAGATTGGTGCTTGGAGGTTAGGGGCATTAAAAAGTAATGCTTGGGACTTATTTTTTAAGGGAAGGCTTGGCATGCAGTACTTGAAATGTGAGTAGAAAATTAGCAAACATCCAGTGACTGGCATTTCAAATTTAAAATCATTGTAACACACTATGAGGTTATCTGGTGAAGAGCTTGGTGTAACTCTGATATTCTTGAAACATGGCAACCTAATGTGAAGTTCCATGTGCAAGACATTTTCAGTTGTTCATAATCTTTAAAATAAATAGCAATCTCAGCAATATTATCTTTTTTTTGGTTGCTTCTATAATTCCCAGGATATACTGTGAGTTGTCGACCAAAGTTTTGTAGTTCACCTGAAATTCTATGTCGAGTAGAAATCAGTCGAATAAAACCTCTATTTAACAAACCCCCTTACAACAAACATGTCATTTTTTGGTCCCTTGAGTTTTGTTAAATAGAGGTTTTACTGTATAAGGATGTATACGGCGGGATCCAACATACTAATTGGGGATGCGAGTAGAGAAATGTGTATTAAAATTTTCCTTTTAAGTTTAAATTTAACTTTAAAGCAAGAGAAAAGTATTTAAGTTTACATGTTAATGTTATCGGATTTATATCGTGTTTGGATTCATTTTAAAGCTAATTTACCGTAATTTCTAGCAACTTTTCTAAGTAAACTTTTCTTATTTTTTGCCTTGTTTAGATTTTTTGGAAATTTCAAGTGGCTTATTAGCTTGCTTCTCCTGGAATAGGATTTATGTGGCAGGCTAGTCGTAGTTCTCTTGCTTGGAAGCACGTACAGAGAAGTGCTGGCTTTTACAATTTCAAATAAGCTCGGAGCTAGCCAGTGCTTAGATAGATTTATCTGGCAGGCAGGTCAGAGTTCACTCGCTTGGAGGCATGAACAGGGACGTGCTGGAATGCGGGGACTCTGCAGGGCGTTTCTCGACCAACGTGGGGGGTAGTATCGTGTGCAACAACACTAAAAAGGTGGTGATCCGCGACAGATTGAGAACGCTGCACATCCCCAATTAATAAGCTAATGAATATTTAGCTGGTAGTATGGAGTAAAATGCTTTGTAAAATTATCAGTATCTATGTTACGTACAATTTTAAGGTTATAAACGTCAATTAACCAGCTTTTTAGGCAAGTTGGACCCTGATGTATCCCTCCGCCGCTCGGCCGAGTAAGTCCGGGTGTCCGCCCAGGAAAGTCAGTTGTGTTTCATCGGAGCTCGTGACCGGTCGCCGGGAGATGGCCGGCTAAGTTTTTCTTGTTTGTAATCGGTCAGTAGGAGTCGTCGTACATCGGAGCTCGTGACCGGTCGCCGGGAGATGGCCGGCTGAATGTTTTGTTTAGTTGGGGCGTCATGGCGGCAGGGAGAGGACGTGTAAAACGTGGTAGAGGGCCCGTGAAGCCTAGAGGACGGATTCGTTAGGAGAAATCAGTCTTTATTTGTTTCTCTTTTTGGCATACTGCCTTTTTATTTCTAGTAATGTAACCAGCAGTAGGTATTGATAACCACGTAGTCGGAATTAGGGTAGATAAAGTGCCGGACCAAGTACTACTACGGAGGGAGACGGCAAGTCGTAATCCGTAGATAGAAAAGTCACCTCAACTATTTCTGGGCGAGCACTCGCAATGTTAATTGCCTGTGTCTGTTAAACTGCGTCAAAAGAACGGTTAAATAAAAGAAAGAAAATGCCGATATTATGATTTTTATTTATTTATTCATCTGTAGCTGATTAACCTAACTGCTATCCGGTCATCAATATAATAGGCACCGCCTCTACATCAGCTCGCTGTGTTTTTGCTTTTTTTTTTGCCGGCTAACTACTTGTAATAGCAACGGAGGAGAGTTACGTCCAACATATGTAGATAGCAACGACACGAACGGAGAGGGAGCTGACCCATCACACCATACTTACATAAACCAAAACTAAATATGTACACATAATGCCCTGGAATGTGCACTTAATTTGAAATGGCTACTTTTAAGTAGGTAAACTTTTATTTTCCACACGTTCTTACATTTTTTGACATATGTCTGCCACGCCTAACAAATGCATTTTTAATGAAAATACATAATTGTAGGCACATAGTACCGTATTTACTAGTGTATAGCACACACTTTTATTCCAAAACAACGGGGCAGAAGACAAAGTATGCTGCTCGGCCATTTGACGTGACAGAATCGAAACTTCATGGGTTGCAGTCGGAAGCAATATGATAAGTTAATTTTGACGTCTCGTGATTAGCTATCGTTCCAAGAGGAAAGAAAGAAAAAGGGCATCATTGTTCTCTTTTTTTTTTTCCTTCCCAATCCCCCACCCAGGAAAGATATATGACGACTTGTCTCATGACCAGCTGTCGTTCCATGGGAAAGGAAGGAAGAAAAAAGTGTGTCATTCTTTTTTATCCTTCCCGCCAACACACCAGGAGAGATAAAAAGGCAAGCTTGCTGCTGTCACAGCATGTTATCTCAGGAAGGTTGGTGATGAGAAGGGGGACGTGCTGGAAGCGGCTGGCACAGCAATGCAAGAGAGGAAAGAAATGTTGTTCAGACCACGCGCACACGTGCGCACGTGGCGAGAACTGGCAGGCAGCAAGCGACCTTGGTAGAGAGCCAAGCCACCTCCCCACCTGGCTCACGACCATCCTCACTGCCGTCACACTCTTGACCAGCGTTATCTTTTGTTTCTCTTTTATATGTTGCCAGCCACGTTTTCCTTTCTCCCCCCTCCTAGACCATTCCTTCGTAGTCTCCCTCATGCTGCTTCTTCACCGGCTCACTCGGCTTGTACTCTAGACTTTTTTTTTTTTTAAACATACTAGCAAGACACTAAAAAAAATTTTCCCCTGTAACTTGTTGCAAACATCGTGGTGCACACTATACACAAGTATATACATACTGTCTTGAAAATAAAACAATCTCAAGTTTTTCAGAAATAAAATTTAGAATAAAATATAGTCTTATATTCAGGTAAATACGCAACTCTAGAAAGCCATCTTCAGTTTCTCGTCACAAAAAAATAGCATAAACACAGTGTGACACGCCCATTTTCGTCGACTTAATGTGGATAGGTCACATGATTTACTATTAAAAAAGTAACTTATTACTTGAGGTTGATCATACAGATTGCGTAAGCCGTCAACATTGTTGTGGAAAACTCAGTGTGCCATGACATGTGTGGCGCAGTGGCCACTCCATGTGCTTGGCCTGGTTGTGCAGGCCAGAGGAGGGGAGAGCAGCCGATTAGCTTGGTTGGTCTCGCTCTCAACTGGCTGTGCGCGCACAGTCAATACTGCTTGCCTCGCTTGGCATGAAGCACCATAACAGAACAGCTTGTATAATTTACGTGAAAGTATACGGCAATTATTAAAAACCTTTCTGTACAGCTGTTGAATCTTATTTTCTTTGTTTATTTATCAAGCTGAATATACATTACTTATGAACTGTGTTGCAGCGTGTCACCATTACAAGATTTTAAAAGACACTGATAAACGTGTTTCTTAAAGAAGTACAGTAGAGCCCCGATTTAACGAACTCTGGAATAATGAAATAATTTTAGGAACTAACCAAAAATATTTGAAATAACTAAGTAACTTTGACGAAATATAAATTGTAGTGTACGTCTATTAAAAATGCATCTACTGGCCACAGTATATTCTATTTTTCTCCGTAGATAGTCTTAAACCATTCGTCAAGAAAAAAAATTTTTTGAAAATTTTTGGCAGCGTGAGTGACTGAGTTTGAGCTGAGCATGCCCAACCGAGTGAGACGCTGTGTTGCCATTTGCGTAACAAGTGCATACCCAGATCCTCATCCTGGCAGCTGGCAAGTTAACTAGCATCTAGATACCCAGTCCACACGGTGCAGCAGCGGACAGCACGGACACTAATTCTCAGATAGTGCTTCGCATCTCCGTTAGAATGCCCTACCGTGCGTGCAACGTGTTGTACTGATTAATCCTTTTACCAACAGAATGCAGTGGTGTCTAGCGTGATTATTTTCTGTCACGTCCTGTGATACAACCAGCGTATTTTTTTAAAAAAATTACGTTATATTATTTTTTGCAGACTTTATGCAACAAATTTACCAACGTAAATAATAAGTTTCGCCGATGCTATAAAACGCTCTAGTGCAAAGTATTTTTAGCAAGCAGTAACGAGTTTGTTGCATGAGCGCGATGGCCTGAATGGCCGCCGCTGCGCGTATTTATTTATTATTTTACTATTATCTCGTGAACTTTTACTTCAATTTTCATGAAAATTTCCCCATTTTTCGTGGAGGGGTGGAAAGAAAGACGACTTGGTGGTGTTTATCATCACTTCTTTGATGACTTGCACAGACAGCCTACCTCATTTGGGTGTGTGCTCAACAAGTTATCCACTGGTACATTTTTTTTTCTTTTACAATCGTGGTGTACCTATTGATGGTAACTGCATTATGTTATTGTTGTGTGCTATCAGACTTTTTTAAAATTGCCTTAATTTCCGACGAAACAAGCCTGAGGGGGGGGGGGGGAGGTAAAGAAATATAAAGTCGGATTTAACGACACTTCGATTTAGAGTAAACATTTTCGGGTCCCGAGGCATTTCGTTAAATCAGAGTTCTACTATACATTTCAGACAATGTCTGTATTTTCAAAAAACTAGCACATTTATTAGGAAATCGAATTTGGAGGGCTAAAAACTGACTTTTCAAAGTGCTGTCACGTAAAAATTACTGACTGGCTTTGTTTGTAATCCAAAAAGATAAAACACTGCGCTAGTTTTTCACCACATACTTCACAAATAAAATGTCAGTTTTGCAGCTTAAAGTATGCCTATAGGAAAAAGGATAAAACTAAAGCATTTAGTGTCAGATTAATACTCTGCACTGCAGATAGATGTGAAGTGGATATCGTCGCTCTTATCGTTACCCTGTTGCCGTGCCTTAGAAGTAGAAAGTAACTGCCCATGGATAAATGTGGATTCACATTCTCCGTACACGTGTAGCTAGAAATAAGTTAACCTTGCAAAATAATTTTCCTTATTTGACTGGTGTGTTAATTTCTGCATAAAAATTTTAATTTTTCTCCAATGTTTCGTTACTAGTATTATTTAGAAAGCAAAAAATCACACAATTAAACATAAAGCAAGCATTAAGAGAACCTTATCTACCCACATCCCACATACGAGCGCTGGATTTTATGGGGCCATTTTGAGGAACCGTCAAAAGTTATTGAAAAAATTGAAAAATCCCCAAAAAATGGGGGAAATCGCAATAAAACATTTTAAAAATACGTTTCAGGGTCCACAGTGATAAAATACATAATTTGTAGTGTTGTTATTTGTAACAGGCATGTTGCGATGTAAATATCATTGTGACAATTGGTCAAAAACTAGTGTCAGCGTAAGTAGTTGCAGGATGAAATTTGTTGTTTATCAATGCAAACGCTCACTGTAAAAAGTTCCAGACTGCTCGAATGGCCTAGTAGTTACGATGCCAGACAGCAAGCTGGCAATGCTGCATAAAACAGCTGGCCCTGATGCCTACTGTTGCCCGGTCACTGTTAGTTCGGGTATTGTGTGCATGGTGTTTCGGCTTTTGGATACATTTTCTGATATTACTGCTCTTTGATTTTGACTTTAGATTGACTATTGATTGTTGACGACCTACTTACGCTATTTTTATTGGCTTACGATTTGGACTTCAGTTTTGCTTTTGATTTGTTGACGACCAATGCACATTCCTTTGACTATGATATTGGATTAATAATTTCAGGAAATGAGTGGAATCAAACCTGACATGTTCACGATTATTAAGGAGATAAAGGACGGGCAAACTCTCCAAGACCGAGGTAGCATGGCAACACACAGTATTGTCGACCCTGTTCACGATTTGGAAAAACAGAGAAACGATCATGAATGCGGTCGAAAGGGAGGGCTGCAATGAGAAGGCTGAAAGCCTCAAAGGGTCAACCCATGCCGATCTCGAAAAGGTAGTATTTGATTGGCTTGCCCAGCTCAGAGCCCAAGGTGTGCCAGTTAAAGGGCCAATGGTGTTGCAGAAGGCCGACATGTTTGCATTTATTATGGGCCTGGAAGATTTTGAGGCGTCAAAAGGGTGGTTGGAATGCTTGAAGAGTCGCCACAACATCACCCTTCACAAAATTAAGCGGCAAAAGTGAAGCTGTTCCTGATAGCTCTATTGATAACTGGCTGTCAGTGCT
Source organism: Medauroidea extradentata (assembly GCA_003012365.1). Taxonomy (NCBI): domain Eukaryota; kingdom Metazoa; phylum Arthropoda; class Insecta; order Phasmatodea; family Phasmatidae; genus Medauroidea; species Medauroidea extradentata. The sequence goes on along the minus strand of PNEQ01121382.1, from coordinate 37,757 downwards.
TCAGGGCATCCTGAGGCACTACAAGCCCCAGGATGTCTACAATGCAGATGGAACTGGTATATTTTTCAATCTAATAGCAGATAGGACGCTTGCGGTAAAGCGGGACTCATGCAAGCATAGAAAGAGAAGTAAAGAACTTCTCACTGCCTTACTATGCTGTACTATGGATGGCAGCGACAAAATTAACCCACTCGTGATTGGGAAGTTCAAGAACCCGTATTCAAGGGGCACGCAACTTTTCAGTGTTTTTATGATTACAACAACAAGGCCTGGATCACGTCGGCAATATACACCAAGTGGGTTCGTGCGTTCGACACCCGCATAGGTAGCAGGAACCGCAAGATAGTGCTCTTCATCAACAACTGCACCGCCTATCCCATCAAAAACTTGACCAACATCGAGCTGGTGTTTCTGCCACCCAACACGACAAGCGCCCTCCAGCCCCTGGACCAGGGTATAATTAAGGCCTTAAAGGTCAACTTTTCAAACAAGTGCACTGCCGGTCTCCAGGTAGATCTGGACCTGGGGCGGGGAAACAACACATGGGATGTCAAGGCAGTGCAAGTCATCAAAGCACCGTGGGACAAGATCACCCAGAGATTATCTGCAATTGTTTCCGGCAAACCCACTTCGTTGTCAACGAAGCCCCCTCCCGCCCTTTGCGGACTCTCAAGACGACGTTGATGACCCAATGGAAATGGAGGCTGAACCACAGCCCGGAACATCCACCCAGCAGCAGCCCAGGGTGTCCACCCACCATCAGCCAGAGATGTCCATTCTGCCCCAACCCCAGCCTGGCACCTCTACACATAGTGCCTACAGTCCACCATGCAATGACATCACGTGGTAAAAGATTGCCCCAGACTGCTACTATAAGGACTTGGTTTGTACCGTCGACTGGGTTGCAGTTTAGGGCGAACGTTGTGACGATGGCTTTGTTCAAGTGCCTGAGTCATTGGACAAGGGGGGGGGGGGGAAGCGAGGAAGAAATGAAACAGCCCAAGCTTTCCAGGGAGGCCTGCCTCAACGTGCTAAAGGTGTTGGGAGATCTCATAGATAATGATGCAATCCAACACCAGAATTGGCAAAGAATTTGAAGTTCTTCTGCGCAGGCAGTTTGCAAGAAGAAGGCTTCAATGAAGGATTTTTTTTTTATATAAAGGAGGCTCACTTAACTGGACAATAAGTGTGTCTAAACTTTTCCATGCTTATGTAATACTGCAGTGATTTAAATAACAGTGCCAGTACATAATATGCGTTATTCTTCCGCGAATTGTGCATGTAATGCTGCTGTTTCAAAACAGCCGCAAATCCAACTTCTTTGTGAATATTTACGTGGGCCTTTTGAGTACTGTTTGTTACTGTATATGGGCATACACACCATGCAAAATTATATATTCCAGTGTGTTCACAAAAAGTAAACTCCTCCCACATCATTTTGTTTGTGTTAATTCGCGTGAACATCTTAAGAGGACATTGTACCTGTGCTTGAAATGTGTTAACAGTGAATGCGGGGAAATACGTAAAGAGTGCTGCCATGTGAAAAATTCCAACCGAATCTGCAAGACACGACTATAGAAACAAGCATTGGACTTTCCTACAAACTTTCTGCAAAAAAAAAAAACTCGTTGCTTGAAGCACCATAGTCCATTGAGAAATGCATCCTTTCACCAAACTTCATTACAGACCAGCTGTAGGTATATACAGAATTAATTTATTACATGAACTTAAAGTTTCTTGTGTATTGGTTATTCATGTAGTGTGTACCCATTTGTGTAGAACTTTAAAAAAAAATATTTCACTGTATAGCATAAAGATGACTTATCATCATATGTCTAATACACTGCTATCTCGTGCCATAAATACCGATGACGGACATGGGCTGTTTGACGCGACGTAAGAAAACGTAGTGTGGCCGCGTCTGTCTCCAGCCGCCCGATTGCTGTCTGTAATAACAACTGTACTCTCTCTCCCAGTCGCCTCTCACCATCTCACCAAGCATCGGGAGGAGGAGGGGTGGCCGGCAGACTTTCCCCTTTCCACCCGCCAACTGTGTTGTGCAGTGCACATGATAGATACCAGCCAGTCACTACAGCCGGCAGCAGTGGGGAATGTAAATAGGCATTGGCTGGCGTGGACAGTCAAGAGGGGTGGTATCTATTTTTAGCTGTGCGTTTCTTACATTACAGCTTTCGCTGAGAAAAATACAACATGATTGACCAAAAGTGGAATAGATATGTTTTTCAGCTGACTTTCCTCAAACTTTTGACTTTTTCGACCCAAATTTTTTATGGTTCCTCAAAAAGAGGGTCTAAAAACAGAAATCAGGATGGTCGAAATAAAGGGGGAGGGGGGGGGTCGTAAGCACCAATATTTTAATATATACTATTCTGCGCTCGTGTCATCATATCAGTGGAGCAAACATACAATACTAAAGCTGGCAAATGAAATTTTTTAAAACTAGTAGTTGGGTAAATTATAAGATTTTCGGACCAGCAACAAAGTGAACTGCAATTGTAATGCTATTTATTTTCTGTTCTGATGGGGTTGTGCAAAAACTGGTTTTAGTGTTTCAAATAGTTTTCAAACTAACACACATTAATTTTCGAACAGTGTTTCTTTAAATTAGGTGTACATTTGCCAGTGCATAATTTTACATTTACTATGAGATATAGAAATTCATTTTGCTTTATTAACAAAATCATCAAAATTTTGCAGTTTTTACTTGATAACCTTGAACATTCTTAAAACATATTAGTTTTTGTTACTTTGTACCTGTTCTTGCTGTATTGATTTTTTTGTCTCAATTATCTTCTTTTATTATATTTGTGAGAAATCACAAAATAGTTTTTCTAAACAAGTGCTTACTACAGATAGCACAGCTGATCTAGTTTGCTTCTTGCCTACATGTATAAAGCTAAAAAGAAAAAAAAAAGTACTTTTCTGTAATATTTTTAGAAGAATCTTAACACAGAAATTTGAAAGCTAAATAAATAGGGCATGTAGTAAATCATTACAATACTACGAAAAATGTTTACAGAGACTTTTCACTGTTGAAAGTAATTTTTGCTGAAATAAAGGCAAAACTTCCTACATGTTTCACATTTGTAAACATTTGTAGAATAGTTTTATAGAAATTCTGAACATTTTCAAATGGCTAATTATGTTAGCAAATAAAAGTATCAGTAATAAAAAAAATTTGCCTATAGACACTCATATTACCATTTCATTCAAGGCCTTGATTACAAGGTCACAATATTAGCAGTGCATAAAGTTCTAGCATGAACTGTCGTAATTCTATCTCAACGAATACCTTGGATCTGCATTTTGGTCACGTAAATTCAGAATTGCAAACTACACCAAAAAGCTACAAATTATGTTTCCTCACGTTTTGGCCATTTTAATCATTATAATCCATGCTCACACACTCTGTGACATTGGTAAGGATTCACAATATTTTTTGTTTCTTTACTCAACAAAAATAATAATCATTAACTTCCCCACAGCAAATATTTTATGTAAATAAACTGCATTAAACACATTTTCATAGATGTATGCACGATGACTAGGTAGACGTTGAACTTTCGCCGCCGCTACCGCTATCTACTCCACTGCTGCCATATTGTATATATAGAGGTGTTCCGTTAGCACGTATCGCTACATTTCGAGTGCGAAGTATACAATGATAAATGAGTATTTGCGTGAATATAATTTGGTATGGCCAAGAATGTGATGCCACATGTGAATATGTAAATATTTATGTTGAAAATATCCGTGAATATCAGTTATTTTCCTTATATTTCTTTTTTAACATTTAAATATCAACGAAAAATGTAGCATCCGTTAAATTTTGTTATGCTTGTAAGTATAAATAGCCTTGTTATCTGCTCTGATTATTTAACGAAGTTGTTTAAAATTCACGATTCACAATTGCTTACTTCGAAATTTGGGAATCTAGTATTAGACTTTGAATTCAAATAATCCACATTCACAATTCAAAAAATATTCAAAATTTTGAATAGTCGCACACCCCTACTGTTCTGTAATGATGGACCTTTTTTCTTATTCATGTACATAAAGGGAATAGAATGTTTTTAAGGGTAAAAAAAGTGTGTTTTATTACAGTATACAACAGCTTGTGATTTGTGTTTTTATTTCAACTTTATGAGGAGTGATTATCACAAATATGTATAGTAGAACCTCGATTTAACTAAATGTCATGGAACCCGAAAATGTTTACTTTAAATCAGACTCCACATTTTTCCACCTCCCCCCCCCCCCCCCACTTCTTTATTCCAAAAAAATAAAAGTAAAATCCACTGGCATGTTTCGTCAGAATTTGAGGTAATTTAAAAAAAATTTGTTAACTCACAGCAATAACGAAACACATTTACTGTCAACAGGTAAGACACAGCAGTGAAAGTCAAAAAACTTCCGGTGGTGGAATGCTCGGAGAGCGTGCCCAGAAAATAATCACGGTAGACACCACCACTGCATTTTATCGGTTATAGAATTAATCAGTAGAGCACGCTGCACTGCAGCGCATTCTAACAGAGACATGAAGAACTATCTGTGAATTAGTTCCTGTGCTGTCCACCGCAGCGCTGTGGTAACTGGGTACTAGATGCTCATTCTCTCGCCAGCCACTGGTGTGAGGATCTAAGCCCGCTCTTGTTACACAACACATCATCGCTTGCTTGCTGGCTCGCTCGGCCGCACGTGCTTATCTCAAAGTCACTCCCACGGCCAAAGTTTTAAACAAATTTTAACATTTTTTTTGTTTATTTGTCCGCGGATGGTTTAAACTTATCTACGGAGAAATAAGTGTATACTGCGGCCAGTGGTAGTTTTTTTAGTATGATTACATTACAATTTATATTCAATTTTATCAAAGTCTCTTACAGTGTTAATTTATACTTTTTTTTGTTATTTCTTGAAGGTTCCTAAGAATTTTTTGTTAAATAAGTGTCCGAAAAATCGAGGTTCAACTGTAATACCAATAACCTTCCCGGAAACTTAAAACTGACACAAAAAGAGTGTGTGGTTATCATCACGTGGTTGAAATATTCATTATCTATTGAAACATGTTTTGAGTCATATAAACAGTATTCGCACTTGCTTAATTAGTGGCAGTGTAATGTCAAGGCTGTTGAGTACAACCTCCATCCATTGTTCATCAAGGGACAAGTGGGAAAAACAAATACATGCCAGGAAACTATAAATATGGACTTAGTCTATGAACATACAAAATAATATAGGTACCTCAAATTTGAATTACAACTATAAAGCAGAAGATATTTTGCAACATCTAATTGCTATTCGCTGGAAATTGTTTAGTATAGTCACTTATTTTGTTCAGTCGTCATTATGCTACATTCTGTCATTTATAATGTTGTTGGTTTGGAAAATATTAATATTCTAGCAATTTTTCATAAATATACAATCTTTAAATGTAATTTTTCCTGAGGAAAAGGAACAATTTGTACAATTGACGCAGAAAAAATTATCCTTCAAACATACGGTATGTGAATTGTCAGATCCTTGGAAATTGATAATAATAAATACATGCCAGTTTCATATAAAGGGTCCCTCTGTACGTTTAAAAAAAAATTTATACTCTTAAATTTTGGGCTGTGGGACCCCAATATTAAGAGCCATGGATGCAGGGAAAAACAATTGATGCAGGCTTTTTAAACAACAAAAATAAACCATAGAAACAGGAAAATTATGGAAACGAAAGCGTTTTACTGTATTTATACTTGTAACAGACACAAGGAAGACAGGTCCATGTAAAATGTGTAGGTTTTGGTTCCAATTGCATTTTTTAATATGCTGAAAATAAATTCACTGTACAATGTCATGTGAATGGGTTAAACATAAAATTGATGCACTTGAAATTGTAGGGCCTATCTATTAATGAAGAGTATTACTACTAGATTTTTTATCTTTACTTTTCTCAAAGAAACCATGTTTGGCATAATTTTGGAAATCGTACCCTCTCTGATATTTTTTTTCTAGCAGGAAATCTATTTACGTACTTGTTTTAACAACCTAACAGTTTTATAGTATTATCTCTCTTATGAACATGACCAATTGTTAATTAACCAGCACAGTATTTTAACAGCTTTTGATTACATTAATAGACATTTGAAATAGTAAACTTGCATTTCTGAAGTGGTTTCCGAAAAATTTGTCATAATTGCATTGTTGTCGTGATTTTAGAACCACCCGACTTCCACCCCTTAAAAAGTTTTTTGTTCAAGTTTATGTTAAATTGTCACAGACATAAAGCAATTTTTAAGAAAGTAATAATACTTACATTTAATAGGTAAATTTTCCTGAAGGTCTTAATACCAGACAACCCTACAATAGTTACCTAGTTCCCAAAATTTTAACAGCAAGTGGAGAGCATCATGTGGCGTGTATAGGGAGCATTGCATAACAATGCTCGTGCCTAGATCCTTCCTCGTGATGATCTTGGTGGCGGCGGATGAACAACATCAGGAAAATAGGTACGCACTAACTAGTCGAAACAACTCGGCGGCGGACAGCACGAGAACTGAGATGGAGATAGTGTTTATGCGCTATGGTGCATCATGCAGGCTATTCTAGTGCCGTGCTCTAGCGTGCACCATAAAAAAAATGTATTGCTGAAATGTAAACACAATTTGCTTGCATAAAAAAACAAAGAGTTGAGGTGAACGTTGCGTTACTTTTGGCATTGTACATGGAGTAATCAGTTTGACGAGTGTAGCATCATTTTTTTAAGTGTGCATGCTCTCATAATAATTCTATTCCTGACAGAATACGATGTTACAGCTGTGTGGTGCATTTACTTTCAAATATTTACTGTGAATAAACCCGAGCATCCGTCAAAAAAATTTTGGTAAGAAATTTGGGGGAAAAAAAAATTTTAAGACAATTTCTAGCTTTGTTCTACACTGTTGGATACGTGTGCCCTTTCACAGTGTAGTATGCTTTGCCCGAGACAGGTATACATCTACTTGGACAGGTGTACGTAATAGTTCACTTGTCCGTTGGACAGGTGGTGCATTTGCCAGCAAAAATGAGTGATGCCTACATTGATATTTACTTTATTTTCGCAGGCTAGTTGTAAACCGAGTTAAGTTTGAAGCAAATATTCATCAGTAACAGAAGTGGACGAACTTGTCCACGTTGACTTTGAGCAAGGTCACAAGTTAATGATTTTATTCCAGCAGTGTGCCGATAAGAACCATGTCGACCTACTTTTAACGCTACCAAACCTAGATAGAATGTTCATTAAAAAGCAGTGCTAAAGCTAAACATGCTTATTTTCACACATAGCCCAACACTCCATTGTAATTTTTTTTTTTTCATTTTCTTTTTCTTGTTTCAGCTGTCCAAACATATTCGTCCCAAGAAAAAAAAATGTCGCTAACAACAGTGGGTATGGTGGTTCGGAGTGAATCATCAACCCTTACAGTCGGCCATGCCATATGCATCAGGCAAAAAGAAAAAAACTGCATTGTTAACCAGTCTAGTTTCAGTTGTTATGGTCACACATTACCTTCTTTCAGTTTAGCAACAATGAACATGCATGAGAATGTGAGCCTGATAAAAGAAGCAAAAGAAATACGAAACAGCACAAAAGGCATTCTTTATCAGACTTTTTTTGAATGCCAGCTGAGTAATGCTCAATGGATGGAACTGGAACTAAAAGAGCGAAGTGCACAGCATAAAAAAAATATTACCATCAACAGTCAACAGGGGCACAATAACCCTAATTCTCAAGAGGAGGAGGGGGGGGGGAGCAAATATAATAATAGCTGTTCTAATTTTCATAGTTAAGGAAATTCAGTATGGTCACCATGTTACATAATAATTTTTCTTTCATAAAATGACATTAACTTACATATTAGTAAACTAAAAACCACGTAAAATTATTGTACGTGTATAAACAGGCAGATTGTCGTTTGTCCCTGCTTCTAGGATTCAAAAAAGCTAGCAGCTTATAGAAGTAAACAGCTGCAGTTTAAAGTGGCACAGTTGACATTTATTAAAGGCGCTGCTGCCTACCTACGTGTTAGAGGCTCTGAAACGACAGAGATGTAAGGGCGACCTAAAAGTGGATCGCCTAACGATCTAAGTGCTGAACTAGTGGCTTGTAAGCTTCCTGCCCAACCTTTTTTACTATGGACATTAAGCGGTGACCACATAATTTTTTGGTGGTAAGTCTGCAACTGAGTTCAATGGAGGGTTTATAAACTATGTTTTTAATGAACACGTTGTCCTAACAATGAAGTACAGCCTTGTCTGAAGTTTTCTTTTCTAATATTGGCACAACAGGCACATGTGGAATATTTTAGTAGATAAAAACTGTTTACGAACACACTGCAACACATTTCAAGCATGGGGTAGGCGGCGCCCCTAACTAACCTGTTTCGAACCACCAAAAATGATACATGTTGTGGTTTAAAAGGGCACAAGTATTGTACACAGCACTGAACAAAGGCAGTGATTTAACGGTAAATTATTTTTCTTTCCTAAGTTTCTAATTAAAAAAATAGGGGTATGCGTGGTACGTGGTGTTCACAGAATTTTTTACGTTGTACTCCAGCGTTTTTCTTAGTGCAACTGCTATAGCCTACAGTAATTTTATTCTGAAAGGTCTGTGTACAGTACTGAAATAACTAGTCTTCTCATTGTAAAAATTTGAAAATAAATAAAATACATGGCATCCCCATCGAGTCTAGTTGTAAATTAAGTTAACGCTCGCCCTCAATTTTTAACATGTATTTTAATCTAAAGACACTGAAGTGCACTGATAAACAGTCACAAGAAATACACACATAAATATTTACTGTATTTGTTTGTTAATATGTAGACACATTTAAAGTAATAATACAAATGTTTGTATGCATTAATTACTGTATAGTGGTTACGGTAATATCAACACGAGTGTTGTTAACGTTTAGTCTGGACAATTGTTTGCGAGATGCAAGTACTTTCATGCCACAAGTGAATATTTTTTGTGTTTGCGGGTGGTACACCTTATAGCAGCACACAGCCTCGAGCGCCCTAGCGGCCATTTTGCTAACGGTACTTCTGCCCTTCTGGCAGGTGTAAAAGGCGGGCATTTTACCCAAGAAGCAGAGTTGTCGGAGGCTCGGCCTTCGAGCCAGGTCGACCTGGTACTCCCTACTATCTCCTTCCCAAGGGTTGTGGGCTGGCCAGGCACACCTAAACCTGCTTTCCATCATCTCCAGGCTTTACGCCTACTTATTCCGGGGTTGTGGGCAGTGAGACATAGCTAAACCCTCCTACCAAACCATAACCACCCTAGCCAGGCCGACTAGATGAGATCGCTAAGCCCGAACATCTATGACTTAGCCTCGTTGAAGCATGGAGAACTGTTCTTCAAGCAGCTACTTCTCAGTCAGTCCCTCTCCTGTCTCCATGAACTAAATGGAAAAATGTTGTAAGAGCACTTATAGTTCACTAGCAAGGTGCTATTGCTTAGTCAAGTATTTTGTTGGCCTGTAGTGCCATATTGTGAGTCAGTTGTAGGCCATAGAGCCATGTGTCGTTAAGAGAGGTCATGGAGATGTAACCTTTTCAAGCATCAAGTGTGAGCACCGTATAACTTTGACCACAGGCAACGCCTTTTGTTCGTCCCAGTATTTCACGGCCAGATGTAACTTAGCCAGTATCTTTGTATCTAGGCCCGAAGTGCCGTGTCAAATTAGTTGTATTTCTCAGCATACGCTTTGCTGTAACCTGTGTTGTCACTGTACCTTGTGTCATAATGTTAGTGTTGTCACCACTGTTATAACTCATGTCTGCACCAGATCGTGCACAACCCAAACATGATCTTGTTTAACGAATGCAAAAGGTGTTGTAACCCATATCTGTATCAAGTGATGTAACCTGTCAATGCTTGAATGCGACCTATGGAATTTAATTGCTTCACTTGTCTCCTTCCATGAAACTATTTATGTACCAACCTCTGACATCTAATATAAGGCGAGTGACATCTCTCTTCCCTTATATATGAAAGATTGACTCCTTGCGCTAGCACTGGAGTACTTACTTGATGGCTCACCGAGCAGTCAGTGTTTTTGAAAAATTCTCAACATACCATAAATCCAACAACCTGTCTTAATTTTATCAATGGGACACTAATACTAATAACACTTTATATTAGTCAATTTCAGGATATTTTGGACTCCAACCTTTAAAAGGTGTAAAAAGAATGGAAATGTGTTTTCAATTAGTTATCAATATCTTCAGGATACAGAACTCCTTTTTGCTTCAAAATAGTTCTTACATAAATAGTTTTAGGATGTTTTAAAATTCTATTCCCAAGAAGTAAAAAGGAGGGAATATTATTTGGGAGTCGTCTATACAGCTTGATTGAAATGGACCATCATGATTTTTGCTTCTATCGAATAGGTATATAACTGTCTATAGGTTACAAATTCAAATAAAATATGCCCTCATTTATGAGATTCGTAACGGCAGTAGTGCGTATTGTTTAGATTAGTCTATGGACAGAAACCAGACATTAACTTGCAGGTATTTATAACTAAGATTACTTTTTTTATATCTTATATTCAGCTCCCGTGCATTTAATGAGTAGATATTGTAGCTAAAATTTATTGTAGCAGTTTAATGTAGTTGTAAACATTGCACGACCCTATGTAAATAAAAGCACGTGGCATAATTGGTGTTTACATTCAGCAGAAAGATATAAACTAGCAGGAAATAGAAATTTATCAGGGCTTTTTTGAGTGTTCACTTTATTCCGAATCACCTATACAATAGTACTTCAAGACATTACAAAATTAGATAAAGGGGACAAAAAATATTTTAAATGTGTTTTTGATTGTTTCTCCATATCTATCGAACCAATTGAGATATGTATTTGCTTCAGAATAATATTTTCATAAATACAGTGAAAACCCATGATAACATATGTCCTATAACAACAACTTTATAGTGCACCATCCCTCCATAACACACGTAAAATTATTTGGATATAATAACAATCTGTTATAAAGACAAAAATCAAAATACCATTTCACAGTATTTTTCAAATTTTACCACAAGGTGGTAAAATAAAAGTATAAAATGTGTTTACTGTTCATAATTGATAGACCTCGCTGAACTTTTTGTTTTGCTTATGATCGATGCTTAGTTAAATATCTAAAAAATAATAGTCTGTTGAAAATTTGACATGTAAGGGAATGAAAAGTGACAAAACGTTGTGAAATGTGTCAATACATATTATGTAATAGGGCAATTTCTCACATGGGCAACTATATCTATTTTTTAGCCTGCTGCAAAGTAGACTCTGCCTGCAGGTTCGTTATCCTAACACTTGATTGCCGAACTACTAGTGGTGTTCAAAGAGGTATTTCAATAAAAGTAAATATTAGCTTTTATGAGTAATATACATGGGCAACGCTGCGGGAAGACTGTTAGTTTAATGAAAACAGATTTTACTGCAGTCTCTGAAGATACAGTAAAATATATATATTTTTAATTATTATTCTTGAACCTCCCATACCGTGAACAGCATACATCAATTTTAATTGTTCCTTCATTAGTAATCTCAATCCAAAGAAGTAAATTTGTGTACAGGAATTTTACAATTAAAGCAATATAATTTTGCTATAAAAAATTATTCTTTACATCTACTAGTACATAAGAAAAGAAGATGAGCTGATTAGGAAAGAGTAAAAGAGGAAGAGTTATGGGAGGACAGGACAATGCATACTCGCCAACCATCACAATTTAGGCGCGAGTCTCTTAATTTACGAGTTTATCTCTTGCCCTCACGACTTATTTTTTTTTTCCTCATGCTTTTTGTACATTAAAAATTTTTTATACAATTTGTACACATGTTTTAGATATTCTTCAATAATCAACTTAAGTTGAAAAAAAAAAATGGCTAATTGTTTACGTTTCGTGCATATTTTTACTTCGTGATTTTGCAGCTAGAATTCTTTCGGTTTGCCACCATTGTAAATTCTTCCACTAATTTTGTTTACATATTTACTTCATAGTTTTGCCCCTAAAGTTATTTCCAATTATTTTTGCATGTTTATTGTGAAATTTTGATTTCAAACGAAAATGTTTTAAACGTTTACGTGAGTGTTCGCACTTTTGAGTTCTGGAGTAGTAGTAATTTAGTGTTTGGTACAAACGTGTGGCAAGTAACGTGTCTCGTATTGTGTTTCGTTTGTTATGTCCAGCAGTTTTGTTCATTTATCGCATAAAGATTTGCCAACTACTGGTGTTGACAGAATTTATTGTTTTGTTCGTTGTAAGACAGTGATAGTAATGTGTGTAATACATGTCTCGACAAGAAAATAACTACAAAATGCATTTTAACAAGGCATATTTTCAGAAGAATCTCCAGCAATAATAGCATCTTGAAAAGATTATGCTCATGCATTTTGTTCTGTTTACTGAAGCGATTTTACTCGTTTCACACAGTGGCAGGAGCAATATTTCCAGAAGAATTATAAAAAAATCAGTCCACTTTTTCTTTTTAAATTTTTTGGACAAAATTAATGTGTAGTCCTAATTAAACAACAGTGAGTGAGGCTGGGTGTGTGTTTTGATCTTAAAAATATGGCATAAATTATAGTGTTCACAGATTAGGTACATTTTAAGGAATATGTTCATTCTTATTACGTCTCCTGGTCTTTGTTAATATTTTCACACCACTTTAATATTGTGTAGTTCTGCTGTGTTTATGTAACTTTAGTACCTAATGTATTTTTAAGTTTGTTAATGAATCCATCTTACATTAAAAAAACCTTTTCCAGGATGTATACAATTCACCACAAATAAAAAAACAGGGCTTACAACAAAGGCAAAAAGAGGTGAAGTATTTGTGTATAGCCCTCCAAAAATAAGTTAGGCTAAAACTTTAAAACAAAAGCATTTGTATATTTTTACCACCTGTATATTATATATTTGTCTGTAAAAACTACTTAAATTGCATCATTTGCACCTAGAAATCAAAACTTTCCAGGAGAAGATCCCGGACCCTCATTTTTATTAGCCAGTAATAACTGTATTTCCTTTACAAAAATCTCATGAATTTTTAATACTCATGGTTGGCAGGTATGATGATACCATCAGATGATGATTACAGTAGAATGTCAATCAAAGACACTGGGCACAATGACACCAGCAATCTTCACACATTCTCAGGAACCATCAAGAAATATAAATATTTAATTTTAAACTGCAAGAAATTTATGAAAAATGCCAGAAGTTTCAATTTATGAATATAAAAAATGTTCATTATCATACAAATATAACATACTGCAGTTACCATTAATTGGAAAACCACAGCTGTGAAATCAAGGAAAATTGGCAAAAAAAACCTTAGCTTTGTCTGGAACGCACTTCAAGCACATGTCTGCTGAGTTACGACATTCATTACCGATATGTGAGAAATACGCTATGCTCCCTCCAGGTCAATAAAAAATTAAAGTGTGATGAAACAGACAAATAATACTGCAATAAAAATTTATTAAAATGTATTTTTTTGAAGGACGAAGATATGTATAACAATATAAACTAATAATACTACAAATAACAATAAAAACTCATTACAAATACATTTGTGAGTCCATATCAATAAAATAATGTCAATAACATTGCATTATTATAATGTGGAGAAAATCGCATTAGAAAATGGTTAAAGTATGTTTGCATTCCGCGAGTGCACAGTGATATCTACACCAGGTTCATTAGTGCTTGCAAAAAAATATGTGGCACTTGAACTTTGTATTAAAATTTCTACCTATTTAATAATCATATACAACTACTGAGCCTCTCAACTACAACAGTATTTTTGGATCACCAATAAAAAAATTAAAGAATTAAAAATTTCAACATGTTAAATTGGGAAAATGTGGAACACACACTTTTTTCCTTGTTTGTGGTTTTTTTTAACATTATGTATAGTACAAATATTTTACCTCGGAAATCTAACTGATAAGAAATCAGCCTGATGGAAGTAATGGCTAAATGAAATTATCATTATTTGAACTCTTGCCAAAACGTGCCTGAAGCGCCAGATCCCGCTGTGACATCACTGCATGACATAATCCACCCGCACCTTGTTTACATATAGGAGGCATAGTACAGATATATCCTACCCAACATTTCATTGCTTGTTGAAAAAATATATACGAAACCAATATGCTTTGATACGTACCCTACTGCGTGTGCTTATATACCACAGAAAATTTTAAACCAGGTGCATTTTGTGGGTGTAAAAATTGTTGAGATGCACAAAAATGAATGCAAAGCTTTAGCTTCCCAATAAGTTATGTTTTCATTACATACATTGAATTACAAATTTTATTAGTTTCTACAAATTCAGAAGTACCATTCTTGGGATTCATGAATAGTGCTAAGGGCATAACTTCAATGCCTGATCGTGTTGAAGTGATTGCCTAAGTTTCCGTTGCCAAATATTTTTATTAGAACTGTGTTGTTTCCTTGGGTTAATTAACTTTTACTGCAGATTCTTACCAAACTCGACGAAAACAAAATTCCACTCTTAGACCTTACTAAAGGCTCTATCAAGAATGATAAATGTATGATTAAGCAGACATCTGAATGTAAGCAAGTTTTTGAAGATCTTAAATCAAGCTTAGTGAGTTCAACATTACTTGTGCATGCATCTGACTATACAATTCGTGTCTCCTTACATCAAGTCCACCACAGCATCAGTGGTGGTTTGTGCTATTGGGCTTCAGGGCTGCATCCCTCCCAGATTATATTTTGGAACTACAGTAAATAATTTTAATTTCCACAGCTGGTGTTAATTTTTAATATTCTGCCATAAAATTGCCTCAAATTACAACAGTTTTCTCGAGGTGGAACGATAAGTTTTAGATGTTGCTCCTTCTCACCTAGGCGTTACAGTAAACAATTTTAGCAGCCTATTATTTCACACGAATTATAACATACTTCATACTAAACAATAAATAAATATCAACCTAAAAATAAAGTAAAATAGATGTGATATTGTTATTCATTTTTAAAGTACATACAGTACTTTATTTCCAAGCCCTTTACCCAACCATATGACAGAGGAGTAAAATATTAATACTTGCAGACGAAAATTTCGAAACTTCACTTTCTGTCCGGCCACCTCCATAACCATTCAAATACAAACAGGTTTTTCTATGGGACGTCCTTTTCAAATACCTTCAAAATTTGTATTATTTATGATTCCGCAGTAGACGAGACAGAAAGCCATGAATAAATGTACCCTCCCTATACGCGAGTATTTCGTAATAGGGGGAATTACCAGTATAATTTACCATTCTATATATTTTATTTCACGGAATGTATTGAGATATTTAGGCAGCTTTTAATATTTAAGGTCTTATGAGTTATTTTCTTGTGTTTCTTAATGTTTTAATTATCTATAAATACCTTTCTGTATAAAAGTCATTGTTTGAAATGTCTAACCTCACTCCTTGCGTACGTGACATTGCATTATGGGAAAGATACTGTATTTCGTGTCAACTATCAAGAGTATGGAGACACAAAAGTGCTGTTGGGAGGATACTATATTTGGTCACAATGATAGATGGTTTTCACGCTGGCCATAAGCTGTTCCTATCAGCGACATCAGCTCGGAATCAGTTGCTGAAGTAATCGTTTCAACATGGATTGCAAGTTTGATATTCTGTTAGGTATTCATCATATCAAAACTACTGCATATTATCCTGCAACAAATGGTAAAGTGGAACTGTGGCATCGCCGATTAAAATCTGTCTTGGGTGCTCACCTCACCCATAATTGGATATCTAAATTACCTATGGTTTTATTGGGACTCATATCCAATGTTATTCAACAGAACAGTACACCTGCAGAAATGACATTCAGTGAACCTATTCATCTCCCTTCTGACTTACAACATGAGAAAGCAACACATCAAAATATACCAACGCTTTTGTTCCAACTGAAGGAAACTATGAAGACACTACACTTAGTTTTATCAGAACATCATACTCCTGGGAAGATCTTCTCACAGAAAGATATGTCAACACCTTTTGTATTTGTCAGACGCGACATGCATAATACAACAACCTGCGTATGACGGGCCGTTCCATGTTGTCCGAATTATTTCATCATACAGAAAATCAATATCTCGGTCAGATAAACAATTCCTGCTTGAAACTAACCGTGAGTTTCGATTGACAGACTGAAACCTACATTGATACTTCATGATTCTCGACTAAATTCAACACCACCGCCACAT
This sequence comes from Medauroidea extradentata, assembly GCA_003012365.1. Classification (NCBI taxonomy): domain Eukaryota; kingdom Metazoa; phylum Arthropoda; class Insecta; order Phasmatodea; family Phasmatidae; genus Medauroidea; species Medauroidea extradentata. The sequence continues at coordinate 21,469 of PNEQ01121382.1, read as the reverse complement.
AAGTTAACAACTCTACACACTGATACACCAATCCAGAATTTTAAGGATACACCACCACTAAAAATGAACTTAACGCAGAATCTACAAAGACAAAAATGTACCCGTTATGGCCGAACTGTACACCTTCCCAAACGACTTCTCGATGCTGTCACTGGAGGGGGAGTATGTGGCGTCACTTCAAATGTACTGAATTGTACATAATACAAAAATGACTTTCAAAAATATATTAGAATATAATTAGTGTTTGTCTTACTTTAGTAATGTACAAAATTATTTGTTTGTATTGATAATTTTCTGTATGATTTTTTTCTTCACAGTCTTTTAAAACTTTTTATGTTGAGCGCTTCCAGCAGCTAATGTAAGCATTGACATGTTTTTCACTTAGAGCCTGTAACACAGGACTATAAAATGGAGTGATGGAAACTGTGGTTCTAAACTATACGTGGTTCCCTTGGTGTTGAAGCACTACGATGGCCATGGCAGTTTCGCGTTACGGCAGGACCCTTGCCCGAGGGGGTCTGAGTTTTATGATCTCTGCGAAACAACATGATTTAGTTATCTTTCCATCAAGCATTTTTTGTCGTAATTACTAAAACATGAATCCTGTAAACCTGCTTTCAATCGGAGGTGTCAATCGGAGGTGACAAAATCAAATAATATTCACTTTCAGTCTAATGTTAAGGCATACATACCTATGATTGCTTTAATAAACATAATTTCTCAAGTTTTATATAAAATTTAAGTACAGAATATTTGTGTGGGACAACCACTAACTGGCAGGGGCCACTGCGTCCCCCGAGTGTTCGGAACTTTCGGCTCCCACCAAAACGTGACATGGGTTCAATCCCCAACCTTTCACATGTGGCTGGTGTCACTGGCTGGCGGGTTTTTTCGGGGATCAACCGTTTTCCCGTATTTATAATTTCATTGCTTCTCTTGTATGGCCTTTAAGGCACGCAGAAACCAATGGGCGTCCAGTCAGAAGCCTGTAACACTATACTTATTTAGGAATTAATATTACATGTTATTGTTGATTGTAATGCATCAGAGTTTGGCAGGGTATCTTTGTTGAATTCTTCACACAAAATTTTATCATAAAAAAATTTTAATGCCCTGGCTTAGATTTTACTATCACATACTAAAACTGTTTAAATATCACCACTTTGCAACCAGAAATATGAATTTTTCCTGGGAGAGGACCTCCCAGCCATCCACCTTAGGAATGCTCCACTGCTTCACCGACTTTCGTTAAAACTAGGAATTAAATCTGCAGCACTAAGTTATTTATCTCTCTGCAGCATTATTTTATTCTTTTAAACATGCAATCCTGTCGGGCAGTCCATCCACCCACTTAATTATTCTCTCTATTGTTATTTTTATTTTATTTCCTCTTGTGTAGTTTATTGAATTTGCTATTATCTAAATAATTATCATAGGGTATTGTTGGCAGAAGATTGGAAGGATTGTTTGGTCTTTACCTGTATCAGTTTTGAAATTATCCTATTTTATATTTAATTTAGTATTAGTTTGAGGTTACTTTGTGTTTAAATTTAAATTTCAGATCTTTATTTACAGCAGTTTTTATTTGAACAGTAATTGTATTTGGCTTCAGGATGGGTGTATTGTTTGCAAGTTGAATGTATTGGCAAAGGTGTGCTTACCCAGGTCCTGGAATAGCTAAATTTAGATTTCAACCATATTTACTACTATTACTTTTCACTGGACTGCACATTCACGGCCGCAAGTTGAGTGTGCAAGAGAGACAGTGATGTTTGGCGTGGGCCAATCAAAAGATTTGCCGTTTGAAATCGTTTAACTTTAAATTACACTGTAAAGTGTAATTATGTTTTTGAAAGAAGTATTTTCATTTGAGAGGTTGTTTATGAGTGTAAGGATTCTAACTTCCCATTATATTTAACTTTTGGTTTAGTAATGTATTTTTTTCTCAGTGTGTCAGTGTGTCGGATGGCCGCCAGAGGCGCTGTAGTAGGGAAGGAAGCGTGACTGTTGGCCGGGCATTTAGTTTAGGGCTTTCAAGCCGAGAGGTTGTGCCAAGTTGTGTTTTACTGTAAGCTGTGTTTGTGAGGTGGCCACTGCAAGAATGCGGATGTTTTTGGACAGAAGTATATTCCCCTAATCAATTACAAGTTTTTCGGTCTGAGTGGACTTAATGTTTTCAGGTAAACTTTAATAATAAAACTTTCATTGTTGGTTAAGATATTGTGCAGCTGGAGTATGGGAACTTCTTTATTCCCCCTTCCTTCTTCCAAAATGAATTGGCCAAAACTTAATGTATTTTCTTTTCGACCAGTGCCAAATTTCAGTTCCACCTGGAAAATTGGGTACTTTTGGTTTGAACTTCATGAATCTCTGCAAAAGTATTCGAAATTATGTATTGAAACTTTTGGGTGTTAATTGAACCAATACACGAAGCAAACTCGTACATTTTATCAACAGGATCACGCAGTCGTATAAACACCACAACCTCCATTATGAAACACATTTTTTTCTGACTGTTTGTTCTCGTGTCTCCAACGTAATCCTGCACTCTGTGAAGATGTTTTCAAAATTCTAAAAAAAAAAGTTACATGTGTTTTGTTTAGACTATGTGCAATGTTGTTTTTAAATTTACTGTGTATTAGAGTGTCCTGTTTCCGCAAAGCAAAAATAAACTATTGTTTAAGGTTGGCCTAGGTCTACGACCAACTTTTTGCCTAATGAGGCCCAGGCAAAGACGGTCAGTAATTTTGAAGGATTGGGAGGAGACCTAAGCAATTTTGAAAATAAAGTAGGTGATTTCCATGAAGAGGTAAAATGTGAAATTAAACAAGTAGCTGAACTGATAGAAGGTTGTATAGAAGTTTTAGAAAGTAAAGCAGTAGTATATGAAGTAGACCTAAAGGTAGAGGCAGTGTTAGACGTGCAGTAGATTCAAAAGGGTACAGCTGAAGCTGGTGTATTTGATGTTGAGGTTAGGAAAATTGTTGGAAACATTGAAGTTTACAATTATGCTGATGGTGAAGGAAATCAAGAAATTGTATTAGGAGGGAATTTGTTGGGTACAAACTTTGAAAGGGGAGGAATTGGGGTGAAGCAACTTAACAGGCCTAAAAGTAAAAACATCTTGTTCAGTACCTGGGGAGCAAGTATAACATGGGAGATTGAAAAGGTCTTTTGTTGGGCAACCGAGACATTCACAGAGCAAGAGTTCAGTAGGGTATGTGAACAGTGGGGGGTGCAAGTGTGTTGACGAGGGAACAGTGACAGTGAAGGAACCGAGTGTGGTGAGAATGACAGTGAAATGGAAAAGGGGAGGGGGGTTCAGAAATTGTGCAGGGGTAAATTAAATATTAAAGGTAACAACAAGACTGTGATAAAGTAGGGTAAATTTGATCCTGATATTCTGTAACAATGTACAGTAAATTCAAATTTTATTAAATAATTTTGTTGTTCGGAACTAATGACACAATTCTCAGGAACTGTGAACTATCCCGGAGGTTCTACTGCAGCTACTTAAACTCTAACACTGACAGACAACTCTTATGCCTAAATTGGGAGGGGGGGGGGTCTAAAAATTTGACACAGGAGTTCCTTATATGTGACAGTTAAAAAAGGAATTTCTTGAAAATTCATCTCGTGAGAGGGTTCAGTGGGGACTATTAGTTGTACCAGCAGATTTAGAAATGCATCCCCTAAGTAGGTAAATAAAAGTGAAGCAATTTTGAATGGGAACTACGTCAATTATGAAGTTAGAAATATGGAATTTGGTCGTGACTTCCAAGTATGTACTGGCAATTTAAAAAAAATATGTTTTGACTGGTTGATTCATCATTGTGCATCAACATGAAAGTGTAGAAAATGACATGGTGCAAAGATATTAATAGAATTTGCAGCTGAAGCACATTGATGCAATAGAGTATTGAAGAAATAACTATCATTAATTACTCTTATCTGAAAACAACTACAATATGTCATTATTCTAATATGAGGATCAAATACTTATACAGAATTATGATGCCTTTAACAAGAGATTTACTCATTTGTTTTGCTTTGGCATTGGAGTAATTTCAAGATATTAAGGAATTTTTTTTCCACGAGCTAACTGTCCTAATTTCATTATCTTTTTTTAAAAAATTATTCTGGAAATTTTGATGACCGAGAGGCAATATATCACACAGCCTGTTCCTATCGCAGTAAATGGAGCCTGCTTATTTCGAGCCTTACTAATTTTGTTACTACTAGATCCCAGTAAATGCATAATGTGCATGGGCACACTGTTCTGTAGTAGGGTATCTTGTGGATAAAATAAAAGAGGGCATGGACATACCAGGTTACCCAACATTTACAAAAAGTTCAAGGTTCCCAAGACATTGCTGAGGAGTAATCCCATTGGGCACACAGCTAGTGTTGTTATATTGCTACAAATACACACACACCGTTGCACTATTCAGATTGCATGTACACAGTTACTCTTGATAAAGTCCAGGCTAATGCATTGTCGTAAATATCTCGACTGGCATTCACTTTATACTTTTCTGCTGACAGCACACTCCACCTAAAAGTCGTGCATATTTGTCGTCAGCAATTATCTTTCATATGTCTGACCTAGAATGTGCGTTCACAGAGGCGGATCACTCCCATATGACAACACTAGATGATAGGGTAAGGACATTTTTAACTATTAAATGTTGTAAGATTTAAATAAAATTTTGTTGTGAAACAATTTTTACATTTATATGCACAAATTATTCATACAAAATGTAGCTTTTTGAAAATATAAATCTGCACTATGTGCTCCTTCTCTGCAGGATCATTGTGGATGATAGAAGGCAGGGTCAAAAGACTGACCTGAGAAACACACCCTTAACTAAACTGGCCTGAAAAATAAACATGACGAGATAATAAAATTCACAGACTAAATGCAAAAGTATGCAAGTGGCATATTGTGAGAAAGCCAGACGGCAAACAATAAAGTCCGCACGTTTCCCACTGGTGAACATCGGGATGAACACACCGGATCACTGTGGTGGGATGTGGTGGAAGTCGCCAAAGGAAGCTGGCTTGGCTGAGAAACAGGTTGTGTATGTGTGTTATGTTTTTTGACCTGCAAGTACGATTCTGTACATACTTGTGCATTTCTGTTTATGTGTTTTAATAATTAGTAGTACAGTAATAGTAGTTTACAGTGTGCTGTATTTATTTTTAGTTATCTTATCTTGAAAAAAATAAAGGAGTCGTTCAAAAACATATTTTATTGCTGGGGTGTCTTGGGGGTACTAAAACAAGTATTTTGAAGATAGGAACCATGGGTCTCCGACTTACCGTTAAATTGTTACACACGTACGAAGTTATGCGTCATGGATTGCCTACTTCTGCAAGAGGTGCTACCAGAATGTTTGGAAGAAGTGCCGTTAAATGTGAGTCGTGAAATGTGGTTTCAGCACGATGGTTGTCCTGCCCATTTTTCGTTGGCAGTGCGTGCTCATCGTACAGAAGGATTTGGTGACAGGTGGATCGGCAGGGGTGGACCGGTGAAGTGGTCCCACGTTTCCCTGACTTAACGCCCCTTGATATTTTCTTGTGGGGATTTATCAAAGACACTGTTTACGCGACCCCTGTTGAAAGCTAGGAAGATTTAGTAGCGCGAATCGTGGAAGAAGTACACCAAATTAGAGACATGGCCGGTGTGTTCGAACGTGTTCGCCAATCAATGTTACGTCAATGTGAACATTGCCGGGATGTCGGTGGAAGAAACTTTGAACATTTATTGTAAACTTTTGCCTTTTTGTATTACAAACACCATCCCGGGTAAAATGTTTTCTTTTTTTGTTTTTGTGCATTTTTGATTTGTCTGCGTACTTTATTTTAATTCACACGTTAAAATTTGGCAAGAAAGCACAGATGTTGACGGCTCACAGCGCTAGTTCAGATGTAAACAAAGGCGCGCCTTGAAGTAGGCAATCCATGACGCGTAACTTTGGACGCGTGTAACAACTTAACGGTAAGTCGGAGACCCATAGTTAGAGACCTGAAAAATTCGATGCCGTGATAACGCGAAAAATAACGCGATTTTCAGCATTTTGAAACACAAAATACGAATTTCATAGTTTTGAAACTAAAACTAAAATTTCGGCTTATCGTACATTTAAAATGTGAATCTGGCTGTTTTTCTACGAAACGAAGCTACAGTATTTTGTTTGTATTTCAAATATACAATTTCACCGTATTTTATGGAATAATTGACATTGCGCAAACACTTTAGGAGACAATTACTAACCTCTACTATTTACATTATTTACAAGATAGCCAACACTTAAAAGTTGGTGGACGTAATACCTAGGAAAATGTGTCAGTTTTATCGCATTGTGGGCAGAAAATACTTTTAGAATGCCGGGACTTACCGTATTTGCCGGCATATAAGACAACAATTTTTACATATTTTTGGCCCTCAAAAATTGCTACTCGTCTTATATGAGGGTGCAAAAATTTTTGGTAGCCAAAAATCGTTTGAAAGCTAAGCTGTAAGTTGTGGAGTTGTATGATGTTTCAAGGAATTGCGTTTTTCGTCGCAAATGAAAACGAGTGCCCCATTTATTTTAATAAAATTTATGGTACAAAATTTTGATTAGCGTCATTCATAATAAAGGACACTTCCTCGCAGCGAAGCAGCGATCGATGCGAGCGCGTGCTGAGATACTTTTGTCACGCCAGCCTACAACTCTCGGGCGGAGAAAACGAGGATCTAGGTCCGCATACTTTCATCCTTTGTCTCGCAAGCACAAGACTCTCTGGCGGAAAAAACTAGGATCTAGGTACCGTACCACACATTCAAGTGTCTACTATCTAGTGCTGGCGGACAACAGCGCACAGGAATGTGATGACCTTGCAAGCAGCTGTTGTTGCCCAGCGTTGCCATGTAGTGCGCGGCGTGCCTCTGTCCGGCGTGCCAAGTCGCGCACACCTGCCGGCAAATTGAGATATCGCCGGCCGCCGCCATGCATTTCCTTGGCTCTTGGGCGCGAGGAGGGCAGAAGTAGCCAATGTTATTCGTTTATGTGTCTACTATGATGTTCAAATGCTGGTAATAAATGCACTGAAAATATATAAACTAAGTTTTTAATGTTTCAGGCAAAGGAAAAAAATATTTTTCTGTTGGGAATTTAAAAATTAGTAATTTACTTTTTTTCAAGATTTTGTACCTTCAAAACCATGACTCGTCTTATATGCGGGGTCGTCCTATATGTCGACAAATACGGTAGCTAAGACCTACGCTTGTAAGGTTTTTTGGTCCTTTAACGTGTTTTACATAAGTGAGAAATAGTCAACATGACACGTGTGTGAAGAACAGTTTTGTATTAGTACCACGCCATTTATTTCGTAGTTGGTAGGCCTACAACATGTACCTACTGGCACCTGGCGGCAATTTTCTGCATTACCACATCTGTTTTCATTATTGTTAACGTTTAGTCCAAGCTAATTTTTGATAAATATTTTATGTTTTGGTACTTGTAGTGGAAATATATTTTCAACGAAATGCCGAAGCCTCCCGTAAATGCCTATTTACGGGCAGGCGAATTCAAAAATGATGGTCTGTATGCTACAGATGCGAACACGTTAATGTGCCGACATTGCAACTGCTTGGTGGCATACGAAAAGCGAGACTGCGTTGTTAAACACATGAAAACCACAAAACACATTACTGCCGCGAAGGAAGTGGCGACTACGTCTGGAAATAAAATCCAAACTTCTGTGCTTACAATTTTTAACAGTGCCAAACGTAGGAAAGTTTCTGTTGAAAACTTGGCAATGAAAACCACAGAAACTTTTGCGATGGCAAACATCCCACTAGAAAAGTAAGAAGATCCTAGTCTAAGATCCTGGATGAGTGAATTTATTGAAGGTGCAGGTGACTAGCCTTGTGTAAAAGTTTCGAGAGAAAAGTATGTCCCGAAACTTGAACAGGCGCGAGAAGATTCGCTGAAGGACTTGGTGCGGAATAGAAAAGTTTTCATCCTCTCTGATGAAACAACTGACAGCAAAGGAAGATGTGTCTTTGTGGTTCTGTTCAAAATTTTTTTTTATAATTTGGAAGACCCAGTTTTGAAAGTAGCTTCAGTTAACTTTCTAGAAAGAGCTGATACCACAACTTTTACACAAGTACTGAATGAATGTGTTCGTAAATATGATATTAATTTTTGTGATATCCAGGGTCTTGTAACCGATTCCACTCTATATATGACGAAGTGTGTCTCCTCTTTGCAGATCCTTTTTGGGGAACATGTCTTACATGTGCAGTGCTGGGCACATAAGCTGGCACTAGTAGGCAGTGTCATGTCCTGTGAGATGCAAGAGGTAAATGAAGGTGTTGTGAAGGTTAAGGCAGCTTTTATGAATACACGAAAACGCAGACACTGCTACCTTAAATACCTAGCCGAAAATACTGACAAGCCAGCCATATTGTTCCCGATGCCAGTTTGTACACGGTGGAATTCGTGGTTCAAGTCTGTATTTTACTTATCCGAGTATCTAGTGGACATAATCTCCTTCTTCAAGCTTGAAGACTTGAAAGTAGAAAACAGTGGAATTCTATACTTGACATCTCTGTCAACGAAGACTGCAGATATTCTGTTAGCACAGTGTCACTTTATTAAAATGCATGCTGGAAATCTTTTTGGAATCTTGACGAAACTTGAGGGGTCAAAATATCCAACAGCTCACTTGTTGAGTGGATATGTAGACGACCTTCTGAAAGACTTAGATAGCATTTCACAAGGTATTTTTTCTGCTGCATTCCAAGAAAAATTGTTATCCTTGACCACAACTGACAAAGCTCTTGTGAAGCAAAGGTGCCAGAAAGCTTCAGCTTTGTGTATGGACAAACTGCAAGGATTACAAAATTCAGACCCAAGTGCAAAGATCTTCAGGGCACTGAACAAGGCATTCAGTCCAAAGCATATCTTGCTCAACAACACCAAAATTTTACTAACAAAATGTGCTTTTCAAAGGCTACGAATCTCTGAAGGAAGCTGTACAAGATGCAGCAAAATCAGGACAAGAATATGATGTTCAGAAAATGCTTGTGGCTATAGGCACTGAACAAAAGTTGTTTGCTGCAGTTGCACTTCAAGCCATACAGATCCCAACAAATAACGTAGACAGTGAACGCTTGCTTAGTCACTACAATCACGTGATCTCAGACAGGCGTCAAAAGTTAAGGGAAAAATATTGAAAGTTTCACCATGCTTTCTTTTGATGATTCACTATTTTATATCATCTACATTGCATACAATGAACAACAAAGTGATTCTGATTTGACCATTTTAGTGTAATGAAAGTGTACACATGTAGCGCAAATTGTAAAGAAAGCAAAGTAGCTTAAGTTCAATGAAAATACCTTTCTAATTTAGGGAAAAAATAACACCTATTTTAAAGCAAAATAACACTCGATTTCAAAGAAAAATAACGCCTATTTTAAAGGGAAAATAACATCTACTTCTTCAGGTCTCTACCCATGGTTATTATCTTCAAAATAATTGTTTTAGTACCCCCAAGCCACCCCTACATTTAAGACGTGTAATTTTTCCGCACCCTGTATGTCCTACCTTAACATGTTTTGCTGAAACTGATATAATTAATAATCTAGAAACCTTTTCCTCTCTATATTACGAAACGTTTCAATGTATACGTATGTGCTCGGCATACTGCTACTGCATATTTTAATCCCCTTTTAATCAATGTATTTTATTGATATGGACCCACAAAATACTTATAATTAAGTTGTTATTATTACAGTTTTCTTGACAGATTTGTGGGAATTATATATATTTTTGTTGGAGGAGCAAGGGAGGGGAGTGGCAATGTTAGTCATCACTACTTCCATATACTCACCTGATGTACTTTTAAACGTGTCCTAGCCACTTTACGTATGTAATTGTTACATGATAACACAAGTACTGCAAACTAATTTACAGTATGTATATAATTGTTGCATGCAAACAAATATTTTTGAATAACCCTTAACTGATACTTCTTTGAAACTTTATTTTATATTTTTACACTTTGCTGAGAATGTCAATTGTGACATTAGATTACGGTTCTCCTATTGTATGTTGTATCATATTTATCACCTGAATGGCAGCACAGCTACTTACAGAGTTACATTATTGAACTTCCCTTGAAAAGGGTACAATAAAAAAACCAATCCAGGTTAGGTTGAAAGGTTCACAAATCATATGTAACAAAAAGTGAAGACTAAAAAATTTACACACAATTTTTTTCTTACATGGATCGTTTTATTGATCACAAAATGGATCCACTTGTAGGCAACAAAAAATAGTTGCAACTACAATGATTCACAAAGCCAAACAACAGACACTTACTTACAAAGATGAAATCTTTTCCATCACAATTACAACTTATTTCCTCCTGGGGGCTGAATCTCTTGTGGCCATTCAACTTGCAACATTAGTTTATCAAAAAACAATAAATACAACTACCTGCCGTGTTATGTACAAAAAACAGGAATGTCTCTGCCAAGCAACAACGCCTGCGGATTAGCATCATGTTTCATCACAAAACTTCTTTCCACCTCCACGAGTAGCGTTCACAAGATAACCAGCACAGCCTTCGCACAGTGATGAACACGCATGCTATGTAGTCAGATCATGAACTATCCCTTCCACAAACTGCTAACTAAAAAAATTCTAGACGACACTGTTTTACATTCTCCGGTGCACATTTCTCACTGTCTATGGCCCACACGTTGGGTCCGACTTAGTTCACTCCCAAACATTCGCTGCAGGAAGACCGGAATGCAAATAAAATATTTTCTAATTCTTTAGAAGTTGTTTTCTGAATTAATTCTGTGATTTATCCTTAATTCTATATTTCCGAGGCTGAAACATAGCTGTGCTTTTTTCTGTCTTCAACATCTACGAGGAACTACGTTGTGAAACTTACGGTTAGAATACCTGAACGGAAAAACTTTGCTACTCTACGTCGGTCTAGCTTGCTGCTTCCACAAATATTCTCACATTCTGGTCTGAGCACTGTCACAAAACCACTCAAAAGGCGAAGAAAATTAAGCCTATGCTATTATATCAAACACCACAACTCTTATTAGACACAACAAGAAAAATCTATTTTTTCTTCACAAAAACTTCTGTAACAAAATAAACTTTTCATTTCAATACCTTAATATGTTTTCCTTTTTTATTTAAATTGTCCTTGCTACATATGTAGGATTTTACTCCCACTAATAATGCACAAAACCTAGTTTTCTTTTAAAAAACAATAGTTTTAGTCAGGCTTTTCTTGCATATGAGTATAGAACACATCATGATAAAAAATTCTGCACAGATAGTCACAGAAACCTATGTATACACATACTAACATGTTTTTCTTCCAGAACATTTAGTACAGCCGACAAAAAATAAACCAGTTTATAAAACCACTGAGCTACAGACTTTAAATCTTAATTAAAAAATGTTTGTCAACATGGACACTTTAATACAAACTTAGTTTTTACAGAGTACAAATATATTTTGATTTGAAAAACTACTAACAATTCTTGTAACTTAACTTCACTGGCATGTAAGCCACTGATGCACAAACTAACAAAGGATAGTGCAGTTAAATACATTATAAATACAGGTCATTTTTGGAAAGACTAGGTAAATAGAGGAAGAATGAACTAAGGACACTTAAAACCTGTCCATCTGCCCTAACTGGCCTTTAGTTCCATCTGTGATCGAGCAATTGGCTTGGACCGAGCGAGTGAGAACAGTCTCTTGCTATGACTCAGCCTCCAAACCACCTTAATCTATGAACTATTCATCCTACTACTACTAACTACAACTCTTCATTCCAAACAACTACAATTTTTTTTCCTAGAATCTACATGTTTATATATTATAGCTTTCTTTTACACAAAACCACATAAAACCAACACATTCGGACTGACACAACAGATATTTACTCTCTCGCACTTTTTTTTTTATATTTTTGTCATTTATCAACACAACAAAACACATTTAATTTAGAAAAAAAAAACAGTACCTCAAAAAATTATAATAGATTTTTCTCACGTTAAAAACAAAGAGATATCAGACTTACGTACTATAGACAAGACGAACCTCTGTTGAAACTTGGATATCTCATTAGAAGCACAACACTGCACATCGTGAAAAAGCAGTTTACCCTAAAAATATCAACAATTATTTATCTGGCTAGCCTAGAGAAGTAGAAGCAGCGAGTGATACCCAAGTTCCACAACTGGCAAGTTCATAAAACATGGAGACTACCCTACGTTAGTTTGAAACCACAATGTATCTACACGCTAAAGGTCTAAGCTAAGATGCTTGCACCAACATGGCATGGTGCTTGTTCCAAGGAAACCCCACCACAACCAATACAAATTACAGTAGTAGTTAAATCATCTTTTTATTACCTAACACGAATATTTACAATGTCTTTTTTTCCTCATGTTTGGTGAGCAGCCATTTTGCTTCATGCGCACTTGGAAAAAAAATGCACAATCATGGACTCGTCTTTTAACGTGATCATTAAAAAATAGTTCTTTTACCATTTCACCATCAAATTCAGATGTACCAAAATAAACTAAATATATTACGTCATATAAGTTTTCAACAGCGTAAAATCTTACTTGAGTAATAATTCTCTTTTACAATTAAAAAATGCAACATTCACTACGGCTAGGTTAGTCAGTGGAACCCTCTTTGGTACCGTGTATCCTTGGAAAGAAAATAACGTCTCGACAACAAATATCTTGCTGTGTAGTTCGTTAACAAAATCATTTACTAACTGAAGTATATTCTTTTGCTTCCAACTACATACAGCTACATAATAACAGATGCCAATTCTAGCATCTACACATTCTGATCCTTTTTTCACTATGGTCTAATAGTTTCTCCACGAACAAATACTTGTCTCTACAATTAGGAAACAGTTGTAAATAAAAATATAAATTAGAAAGAATATTAAAAATTTTTTAAACTGAGCTAACATCTTACTGGCTATCAGAATTTAAAAAATGACACTATAACATTATATCTGGCAAGCATGCATCTGCTATCTGCTCTAGATGATAAAAAACTTGCGGCACTTCCCGATTTCTACAACACTGAAAAATGACCTAGAAGACCAATTTGTCTATTTAATTTGTTTAATAAGTAGTTTTCCCTGTTTGAATATCTTGAAAAGGCACACAATATATGAACAAAAAATACACTTTATACAAAATGAAATTTACCCCTAAAACATCCAACTCCTTTTTCACAAGTTAAATATTTTGATTGTGTCCATGGCCATCTAAGAACAAACATGACTGTTAAGTTGAAAAATACTACACTTAAACACTGCCTTCAATTAATGGAATGTAAAAACCAGTTCATAGTGCCAGATAAAAAAAACTATATGATCCATGCATTCTGCTCAGTTTTAAAATTTTCTAATATGTTTATGTACACATGCACGATCTTCCATTCCTCATATAGTTATAAGTCACACAAAAAACATTTTGTAAGAACTCAACTGTATCAAAACAGTGAACGTTAGTATTAGCACCAACAGAAAGTAACAAACCTAATGCTTGAAACCAATTGTGTCTTACACTTACATTTGTCCTATATTCAAATGTACAAAAAACAATTACTTTTTTAAAAGACAACACGCTATTTTTAACTAGTGATGAAAATGGAGCAACAGATATGCGACAGTTGCGATCAACACCACGGAACACCCAATAACAGTATCAAAAAACAAACTGATCTAAAGGAATCAGTGATCTCACAATTGGTCATGCTAAATGCTGCATATCGAAATTATGTTAAGAAGACGCTCTTTCAGAGTGAACACTGTACCAATGGCTAGAAATCAAAATTAGTTGGTAGGCACTGGTCTAAGTCACGTACATCCCATCACGACAAAACTGGTTTTGTTGGCATAATTTAGATGCTGCATGTGACACATTGTATCAAAAATATCTCGGCGCTTTGGTGAAACTTACGTTCTACATAAGCACCCCTCCCCACATCGTCCAGTCAGTTCTGCGAACTAGTGACAGGGTGAAAAGTAACAACTTACTCCGTAAAACCGTGGCAATTCTTATCTCGCTTGATATGTCGCTAACATTACTTGCTGTCTTCCTAACTGTAAAGCCTCAACAGGTTCATTATACTTGTGGCTACAACATTCCAGGAACAAAAACCTCTTGACAAAGTAATTCTGTTTTTATCATCACATTTCTCAGTAAACACAGCCACTTACCAAAAAAAAATTTCTACCAACAAGTTAATTTAATTCTTCATAACGAATATGCATTACCAAGATTGCAGACAACCGAGACAACATTCATAGCTTACAGAGCTGAAAATTCAACCGCATAAAAACTACTTTAAAAAATTGTATATTGAAATGTAAAAAAAATTCACAGCAAAAAATATTATTTCATCCTTTTAAAAGGTTAACAAACCGTACAAATTAATGACTGGAAGAAATATTTTACTCAAGTGTCACTACTTTATACAATTCAAAGCATCGTGGGGGAACTTTAAAACTTCCTTGAAACGTCAGAATCGCTTCCAAGCTGCACAGCACACAAACTGTCTTATTGTGACTGCCAATAGAATAATTTAGCCAACTGCTGGAAGCTGGGCTGTTTTTGTCAACTTTCTTTCAAAATGAAAATTGCTGCATTGTACAATTGTGTGAATTGTAGCAAAATAAATAACGTATGACTTTACAAATCTAAAAAACAACATCATAAAGCATTTTTATCACAAACTATATCAAACAATATGCAGACGACAGCTAAACAATTATTTTCACTAATGTAAAAAAAATAATATAAACTATACGTATTAGCTATATAATACACAACTGTAGGACAGGATGGTGGCAAGTCCTTGTGGATCATTATAATTCTTAATCTTCAAAATATTCCTCTCGAACTTTGGTTTCCTTTGGTGTCTGAGGTTGGGAATCCTTTTTGCTACGTAAGGCTCACCAAGATTCTATACATCAATGTCTCATTTCAGAAATTTGGTTTGAAATAGGCTTCACTGCTAGAACCTGAAAATTACCACATACTTAATTTTTACCACCACACA
The DNA here is from genome assembly GCA_003012365.1 of Medauroidea extradentata. Taxonomy (NCBI): domain Eukaryota; kingdom Metazoa; phylum Arthropoda; class Insecta; order Phasmatodea; family Phasmatidae; genus Medauroidea; species Medauroidea extradentata. Next base: position 6,341 of record PNEQ01121382.1, on the reverse strand, counting down.
CTTCACGGAATCTCCACAGTAAATTACACAATTATAGGAAACAGAAGTCTGACTTGAAATTTACTTGTGACTGCACTGACCTTGCATTGAGCCTTGCCTACTTGGGAGGCTGGCTTTGGGGGTACGGTTGGTACGTGTCATCAGGTGAAGCAGCTGTAGAAACTGGCTCTGCATCTGCTATTGGCATTGTATGTATTATTGAAGCACCAGCCCCAGGATAGAATGAGTACGGATGTGGACTTGCTATGTACTGCAAATAATCAGCCAGTCACTTTCATCAACATGCATCAAAACACTATTTGCCACATGTACAATAACTCAGGTAAATAAACAACCAATAACTTCGGGGGACAGGCTGGGGATAATGTGAATGGTACTTATGTTTAACAAGCATACAAACTGATAGATTCATATGAAATAATCCAAAAAATACTCTTTGCCCTAGAGTAAAATTTCAAAACAAGCTTTACTACAGGGACTTTTTTACGTTGTTGAAATAGCAGGATATGAAGTATAATAGACATTCTGGGGAGTATTTTTTGTAATGTAGGCTTACATTTGTTCAATTCAAAGGGTACAATTCAACAGCATTACAGCACTTGGAACAGAAGACTGACATGGCACAATGACGTGTACCAGTGACGCCCATCCACAGGGTGGCCAATGCTGCATACTGCGCAGGCGAACACTTTGAGTCAGTGTATACGAGCCCTTATTGTACTACATTTATGCTAGTTTCTGCCATTTATTTAACTTTTGTGTGTAAATATGTTAGTTTTATTGCTATTACCGAGCAGTTGCATGTCATCAGTGATGTACACGTGCGTAAATAAACAATGAATAGGGCCGTATATTCAGGTTAGTTCGCTAGGTTTAGTTACATAAACAATTGTTTAACCGCATAATTCACACTATGCAAATATGAAACATAGCCTTTATAACCATTAAATGTAATAGCAGAAGATTTTTTCCTTTCCTGTTCTCTCTTTACACCCGAATGCAATGCACGTAACAGTTTTCATTCAAACTGTTCAAATTTACATATCGATACCATAATAGGCACTATTAGGGGTGTGCGAATATGCGAATATTCAAAATTTTGAATATTTTTCGAATAGTAAATCTGTACTATTCATATTTGAAAAACGAATACCAGATTCCCAAATTTCGAAGTATTTGAGCAATTTCGAACAGTGAATTTTTAACAATTTCTTAAAATAATCTGAGCAGGTAACAAGGATATTTCTACTTACAAGCATAACATAATTTAACGGATTTTCCCGTTTTCGCGGATATTTAAAGATTAAAATAAATATACGGGAAAGAATTGACATTTATGTATATTTTCAACGAAAATATTTACATGTTCATGGCCCAATAGATTTGAAGCCATAGATATACTCGCACAGATAGCCTACTCATTTGTCATCAAATACTTTGCACACGAAGCGTAGCGAACATGACCACGATAGCGATATGAACTAACAGAACATCTCGATATACACAAGATGGCGGCAGTTGTGGTATCGTCGACTGTCTACCATAATCACAGCGATCGCTGCAGCAAACGTTTATGTGTACCTAGTTACAGTGCATACCTCTATGACAATGTGTTTAACACTGTTTGTTAACGTTTAATGCCGTGCTGTATATTTACATAAAATGATTGCTGCGGGGAAGTTAATCATTCTTATTATCCTTAAGTAAAGAAAGGAAAAATCTTGAGAATCCTTACCGATGTCTAAAATAGTAGGAACACAAATTAAAATGACCAAAACGCTGGGAAACATCGTTTTCAGCTGTTTGTGTAGTCCGCAATTCCGAATTTAACGTGACTAAAGTGCGGATCCAAGGTATTCATTGGGATGAACCGCAGTTTTTATTAGAACTTTATGCGTAGCTAATATTGTGACCTTGTAAACAATTTTGTAAGTAAGCAAGGCCATGAACGAAGTAGTTAATATAAGCGTACTATGGTTAAAAAATTTTTTTATCCCTGATACTTTTATTTAGTTGTATAATTGGCTGGTTGTACATGTTCAGAATTTCTATGCAGCTATTCTAAGAATGTTTCCAAATGTGAAAAACACAGGAAGATTCACTGTTATTGACCAAAATTTTTGAAAAATTATTAGTCATTAGCATTACATTGTTACCTACACATAAAGATCTAATTTTTCGTAGTGGTGTAATAATTTACAACACATTAATTTAGCAGATTTTAGTGTGTCAAATAGCTTTCGAACTAATATTAATTTTTTCGAATATTTTTCTATTAGCGTTTCTTTAAATGAGGGATAAATTTGCCAGTGCATAATCTTGCATTTACAAGGAGATATAGAAATCCACTTTGCTTTAGTAATAGAAGCAACAAAATTTAGCAGTTTTTACTTGATAACCATTCTTACCATTCTTTTTGCTACTTTGTACCTGTTCTTACAGCAATATACTGCTTTTTCGTCTCAGTTTACTTCCTACCGACATGTATAGAGATAAAAATTTAAAAAAAGTGCTTTTCTGTAAAATTCTTACAAGAACCTTGCTACACAAATTTGAAAGCTATTTAATATGTAGTAAATAATTAAAACACTACGAAAGGCCTTAGTGTGCAGGAAGCAGTGTAATGCTAATGTTTACAGAGACTTATCACTCAAACTAATTTTTAATAAAATAACAGTGGGAAAAATTTGTAGAATACTTTTATAGAAATTCTGAATATTTTCAACCGGCTAATTATATAAGCAAATAAAAGTATCAGTAATAAAAAAATTAACCCATAGGACACCAACATTAACTATTTCATTCATGCCCTTACTTACAAAATGTTTACAAGGTCACAATATTAGCGGTGCCTAAAGTTCTAGCACGAACCGTCCTAATTTCATCCTTTGTGACATTAATTAGGACCCACAATATTTTTTTGTTTCTTTACTTAACGAAAAAAATAATTATTAACTTCCCCGCAGCAAACATTTGATGTAAATAATTAATGTTAAACGTGAACAGTTTTAATAAACAACTTTTGTGTGTGTGTCTGTGTGTGAGTCTGTGTCTGTGTGTGTGTCTGTGTGTGTGTGTCTGTGTGTGTGTCTGTGTGTGTGTGTCTCTGTGTGTGTGTGTATATATCAAGATGTTCTATTAGCGTGTATCGCTACGCTTCGAGTGCACTGTATACAGTAGAGCCTCAATTTTACGTACACTCATTTAAGAGAAACATCAATTTAATGAAATGCTTTTTAGGAAACTTCAAAAAATTACAAAAATAATGTATGAAATAACTAAGTGACTTTGATAAAACGGAATATAAATTGTAAGTCTGCTAAAAATACTACCTCTGGCTGCAGTATATACAGTAAACCCTCGATCTAACGACATCGCATGGTGCCAGTAAATTGTGTTGTTACATCGCCGATGACGTTAGTCCCGAGGCAATTAAATTTGACCCCCCCCCCCCCGCGCAAATAAAAAAAATTTTTGTGTATTTTTTTTCTACAATTTTTGTAGAACAGTTACAGACTTGTGACTTGAGTGGAAAAACGGCGCACTCGGTCTGGTTGTGTATGATGGTGGAGGGGAGTGGCCGGGCCGCTGGCCTTGGCTTGCATCCTAAAAGCTCGTGCGTGATTCATCCTGCTTGTCTCGCGCGAAGCACATTCAGACCACAACAGAACAACTCGTACTATTTACTTGGATGTATATGGCATTATAACTATTTAAAAACCTTTCAGTACAGCCATTGAGTCTTTTTATTGCACAAGAACTGTTACAGCCTGTTGCCATTATAAGCATTTATGCAATACTAATAAATGTGCGTATTAAAGAACAAACATTTTTTAAAAAGTCTGTAATTTTTAAAAACTTGAACGCCTACTATGAACGCGAATTTAGTGCCACTCAAAAGGGCAAAAAACTGACTTTTCAAGTGCTTTCACATATAAAATAATGACTGAATTGCTAGTCACTAAAAGTTGTAGACCTATTGGAAAAATCACGAAACTATGCACAATGCACCAGTTTAATGCTCTGCACTGCGAATAGACATGAAATGGCTCTCTGCACACTGACTGCAATTGCTCTTATTTCTCCACTGTTGAGCGAACATAAGACACAAAGCTTATCAGCCCAAATGCCACACACGTCGACGGGACTGTTGTGTTTGCGTGGTAGGCAGTTTTTACACCACAGCGCTTTCATAGCCACATGACGAGTGATCATTAATACAGTGGAAGTTGTCAAGGTCAAGCCGAGCTCAATTCTGCAGCCTGAGTCATACTAAGTGCAATGCTGGTCCTTTTTTTTTTCCTGTGCCGTAATGAGGGCGAAAAAAACTGTGTCGTCTCTTCAACCCCCATCCCCCTGGCTACCACAAGACACGGAAACATGGGAGAGAGTCGCCGAGTGGGAGAGGAAACACAAACACTTGGCTCGGCTTTGTGGCGAGACAGGATGCTAGTTGCACGTGACTATCAGACAGTCAGCAGTTCATGCGCGTGCACGCAAGAACAATCTGGCTTGTTCGGGGGAAGGGGGTGGGGGGTAAATGTTTATTGGCTGGCGTGGACAGACAGGAGGGATTGTATCTATGTTTAGCGGCGAGTTTCTTACAGCACAGTACTCACAAAGGAAATTACAACACAGACGATTTTCCTTAAATTTTCAATTTTTTTACCCTAATTTTTCACAGTTCCTCAAAGAAGGTTGTAAATTACCATTGCTATGCCATGTCGCGTATCGAACTGCATAGCTGAGATAAGGACAAGTGTAGGAGTGTGAGACGGAAGTACAGGCAGGAGGAAGCGTGGAGAAGTGAAGGGGAGCATTACGAGATAAGGCAGAGTTAGTCATCACGTATCACATATGTCGGTGTTGCGCGGGTGGCCTAAGCACCAGGCGCGCTTCAACTATATTCCAGCCGAAGTTTCTAGCATTCTTAAAGTCTCTTTTTTTTTTTTTGTTTCACAGCTGCATATTAGTAATTTTTGATAACTGCATTATGTTATTGTTTTGTACCACACTCTGGGCACGAGAGACGAAAGGGTTCAAGTTACCCGAGAGGGTAAACACGACGAAATAACCAAACTAGATAATACAGGGGTGGAAACTATGTATTATCAATTATCACCCATTACATATAATGATATCGGGAAGGGTGTACAATAGTTAACATAAGGTTACACATTTAATTGCCCACAACACGGCCTGAAGGGCCCATACAAATCAATAGCGCAATTAGATTCGGGCCCCCTCGACACACCGCCGGTACGTCATAGTAGATTAATCAAACCTAAACAAACTAGTAAATAACATAGGGTAAATACGCGGCTTACCGAGCCGGCAACAAGATGACGACCCGTGCACCCAAACCAAAACTGTACACTTACCGACGGAGTGCCGAGAGGGACATGACCTTTCACGGACGGAGGCGGAGACCAGAGTGCCTTTCCGTGGCGGGTCACCAGCTGACGCTGGCCAAGGAAAGGAGGGGAGGGCCAGGAGAGGGAGGGCGGCCCGAACAGTTCCGATGCGGCCCGAGCTTGGCCAAAGGTATCAGTTCCACACCCCAGCGTCCAGCGCGCACACACACACGTCTGCTGCCGTAAAAGTAGTTTATTGCTCCCGTTAATCCAGGTCAAAGCACCAAGTCATGTTCGGTGGGGAGAAACCCCAGCACAGTTTAATGTATGCATAATTATTTTTAATTAACGTTTTACTGCGAGCTATTTCACTTTGCTTAGCTTTGATAAATTTTTTAAATATTAATTTTTCCCAGGTTCCTGGAAATTATGTTGTTAGATCGCCAATGTCGTTAGATCCGATCTCGTTAGATCGGGGGTTTACTGTACTTATTTCTCCGTAGACAAGCGTAAGCCATCTGCCAAGAAATAAAAAAACAATAGTTGTTAAAATTCGTTCAAAACTTTGGCCACAGGCGTGACCTTCGACACTGTATCATCTAGGTATCCAGTCTCCACAGCACGGCAGTGGACAGCACAGAAACTAATTCACAGATAGTGCTTCAGAATGCACAGCAGTGCAGCATGCTCTGTTGATTAGTATATATTAGTAATATAATGCAGTGGTGGCCAGCACGATTATTTTCTGTTGCATCCCGTGACATACCTGCCAACTCTCACGATTTAGACGTGAGGCTCACGATTTTTTGTTATTGCTCACGCCCGCACGAATTTACGTAAAATCCTCACGATTATTTTCGAGTTTAGTAACTTCGATCAATCATTTGTAAGTTTTCTTGATGCGCGTGGCGATAGATCGATTAATCGGCTAGAGTGTGACCGGTCGTATCTTCTCGTTGCTGTTGGCGTTTCGTGCGCATTTGTTTT
>PNEQ01121381.1:0-44135 GCA_003012365.1 Medauroidea extradentata | reverse complement strand
ATCTTAAATATAAATTGATTGAAATCTCCCTCCTGGCTTGTTTCCGTGTAGCTAGCGTATTTCCTCGTCCCAGTGTCGAGCTATAAGTGAGTTCTCGAGTGTTTTTAAGGAGTGTAGGATTGCTCCTGGGTGCGTGGTTACACTCGGCGCATATTCAACGGCCTGGTGTTAGCTGTGAGCCTACGATCCACGGGTTCAACCTCTCCTCCTATATTTTTCCAGCACTCTTTGTACGGCAGTGATAGAGTCATGATGTGTCACTGTGGTGCGTGCTCGTGGGTGATGTTCTTCGGAACGTAGACAGCCGATTATGGCGTTACTATTCTTTTAATTGACCACGTAGTATTTATAGTCGTAGAACTGTGGTTTGTTTTTTTTATTTTGTGATGTGACGTCTTCTTCAAGCCCTCAAGCCCTCAAGGTTAGTACTCGTCTGTTTATTTTCTTTCATCCGCGACTATTTTATCTTTTTAAATGTCTCTACTTATTCTATGTGCTCACTGTGTTACAGTGAGGGTCCACGTCACTGACACTAAGTTGGTCCACGTCCTAGACGTCTTTCTTTCCAACTTTTCACATTGCCGATGAGGCCGGTATAGTTCCAACTTCTCGGTGTTGCGCACCATGGCCGCTTCAGCTTCCATCACGGGTTTGCTCTGGTCTACATCTCCCTGCCTTTGGTTGGAATGCTGGCATGATGTTGCTTTTGCCATAGGCGTGTAGCTATCTCCCGATGGCATTATTTTCACTTCAGGATTAACACGGCTTTCGTCGATCGTCAGCTAAGTCTGTTCTTTTGTTCATTGGATTTATTCTTAATATTTTTGCGTAAACAAATTTTATGGACTTTTAAAAGATTGATGTTATGATCCTGATAGGCTATATAATTTTGTTTTTAATAATAAATACAGCATTTGCTTTCATGTAAAATTTAAGTTTTAATATTATAATTTGTTTTATTAATGATTGAAAAGTTTTATATCTTAACTTCCGTAATAAATAATGTGCGGGGTACCCCTTTTCACTTTTATCTATATTATCGTTTGCACATAATTTTAATTATTAATTTTAACTATTCATATAGGCTTACATGCCTAACCTATTCCAATGTTATTTATAACTTATCTTGTTTGTTTCCATATCAAAAAAAAAAAAAAAAACATTTAAATGAGAATTAAAATAAATAAAATTAATTTCATTGTTTAACAAACCGCAAATCAACGTCTTATTATTTATAATTGTTCCTCTCGGCGTTTTAACTAATTTTGAAGTATCTAGTAAGGTTAGGTTATATTTTCTAAACACCTTACATTTATCCATTTTTATTCTTTTGTGCGGTGTGCTTGTGGCCTAGTCGTCTTTTTCAAGTGTTTATTTTGTGTGTTTATCGCTTTTATTTATATGTTTGTTGTCCTGTTCTTTTGCTTATTTTGCCACTTAGTTTCTTTCATTAATGCGTGGCTGTTTTCAACAGGAGTTTTGTTTAGCGATTATAAACACTTGAGTGTATTGCTTCCAATTACATTTAAATAATTTTTATCACCTCAGCACACCGGCACACTTTCGGAGAACTGATACTTGAAACTGAAGTTATATGAAATACAGTATACCAACTGTCTGTTGCTGCGGTTGTTAGTAAACAAACCAGACAAGCAGTAAGGGGGCGGCTGGGGGTGGTGTAAGTACATCAGGCAGATAATAAAAGTGTGCTTCACACAGTCACGAAACTGCCCACAAGCCCACTTCACATTATGTTGCCACACATGTTTCTTCTGATAAAATCATAATTTTCCATTGAAAATTTTGTGATTTTTTACGGGTTCCTCGAAAAGCCCTTGTTTAACAGAGTTCTCGCTACTACGGGATTCTACTGTATTTACATTTGAACAAAATTAATTTATACATTATACATGTTTGATATCCATAGAAAATAATTTGGATATAAATTTCAAAAATATTTTCCTTACAATAAAAATTAGGTTTTTCTCAACATGTCAATTGTTCGTCTAATTAAAATACGGAAATGTTTGTGTTTACATTAGCATATGCACAAGGGCACAACCTACAGTATGTAAAACGTTTCTTATAATAAGATGAACAATTGCCAAACATATTTGAAACAATAACGATGAAATTTACAGTTAAACCAAACATATTACGTTCGTCTAGTAAATGTGTGTCATGTGCGGTTATGATACTTCTGTTCACACCTGTTTCTATCGAGAAGCGTAAAAAAATTGTAATTTGCGAAAATGTTGGAACAGTCGACGTGAGTAATTGATGCCTATTGGAACAATAGGCCTACATGTGAGTTTTTTTTAACATTTTTTATACAGGCAGTTTGTCTTGACCATGAAAAACGATCGATAATGTGAGAAAATGAAAGAAACGGGAACAATGCAACGACGTTCAACTGTAATTTGACCCTTTTAAGAAGTTTTCTGGGCTAAGTGTTAAAAATTTTTAGTCCCTTCAGAAACTACTTAAAGTTTTACTGTACTTTTAATCACATGTAAAATTATCTTTGCATAATGACTGTTATTGCTCAGAATATCCATCCAACACAACATAAAATAAATTGCAGCATCATATCGCCTGCTTACAATTTCACAAGTTGAAGTAACAATTTTTTTTTGCCAATATGAACTCTCATAGTAACAAAGTTGCACTGTATTTTCCAATGAGACTTAAGTTATAACTAAAGAGTTTGCTTGATTCTGGTAAAGATCTACCTTTACAGTGGGATGGTGTTGCTTCAGGTAATGGTTGAGAGCAGTGATGAATGCACCAGGGGCCTCGCACAGGTGCAGCGTGTTGAACGTTCCTGTCAAACACATGGTGGGTGGCACAAGTTCATTGGCTGCCACATTCTCATACAACTTGCACCATGCCTGGGGCACAAAAGTACATATCCTTGTAAAACAGAACAATGACAGTTTGTACTACTTCATCACAGCTTCTTCTCTGTGCAACCTGGTACTAAAACTGACTTCACACCTCTTGATCTGCAAGCCAATATATTTAAGGAAACAATAAATATAGTTTTACTTCCCAACCACAATTGAATACTGTACTCTATTTATGAACTACCTTCATTTCAATTACTTTCCACAAAGCATTACTACAAAAAATTTATTTACTCCCTAAATCCTTTCCCATGTATAAACCAATGTCTCAGGAAATGTTATAGTAACACGAGAATCAGTCAGCCATTGTTAGATACAAGAATACAAACAATTAACTATGGACAAGTGCCCCTTAACAAAGTATAATTTTGATAAAGCAGATTACAACAACATAACATAATCGTGGCCTCTACAGACTGGGACAACATAGTAACAGACAATATCAATAAAACTGTCGAAAACTTTACACTGTCCTCCAAGCCATAATAGCACAGTTTGTACGTAACTTCAACTAAATGCAGCGATACCAACACTGGTTCTTCAATGACTTAATATACCTACTGTGGTGGTACGTACAGCCACGTTACCCTTATAATAATTTTTTCTTTGTGCGCCGGTCAGCAATGAGCATCCTCTTATCTCAGGGGTCTTAAGTGGGTCCGTAAAAACTACTAGGAAGTAAGGAATTTAATCCAAGATTTCACATTTTTTTAACTTTACGCTTTATTCTTTTTTCTTTTATTATCACAGCTCAACTATTTAACATCAAACAAAGAACAAATCAGCAGGCGACATGCCACCTTAGAACACTCCCCGGATACCGATATTTCACTTGGCTTGTAATCCAGAAAAATTCTGTTCCCGTCAGGATGCGCGCCCTACACCATCTTAGCGGTCCCGCGGCCAAGCTCTCTCTGCTGTTCAAACCTCCTGCCTCCCCTGTTTACGATCACGTTTCCGGGGAATGTTCTAGAAGGTTCCAGCATGATCTCATACAGACATCTATTTTGTCTGAATTCAACTGCAAAGGATATAAAAGAAATTTTTTATAGAAAAATTCAGTAAGTTACTCTGATTACCATGGTATAGCATACTGCCCAGTTTAACAAATTAAAAAAGATGAAAATAAATATGAAACTAAATTCGCGCCGAAGCACCAGGAAGTTAAAGATTCGTACACTCCGTGTCCACCGTTTTCTTGGAACTTGCTGTCTTTGTCCTCCCCCACCCAGCTTCTCCCATGTGTCAGCCAGGCAGATCGCTTATCCTTGCTCACTCCTCAAAAAGGCGAAGGTTGATTTCATTAAGTATAACTTTTAAACGCTTGCATTTACCGTCAAACACCCAGAGAGCAAAGTGGTTTGAAATTAAATTCTGATCCACATTAGTCCAAACAAGGCTATGCTCCGATAAAATTCACTGTTAGTTCAAATTCCTGGACTTAAGACATTTCCTCTTACAGTAGTGTTCTTGTGTTACACCAAGCAAAGTGATTGGCTCGGGCTCCAAACTCCGTATCCCAGGCAGGCCTCTCGTGACTACCGCTACATGTCCCCTAGTATGACCAGTGGTAATGTCCTAGCAGGTACCTCGTTATCTTAGTTTGACACTCTACTTAGCTTAGCAGAAAAGTTTCCAACAGCTTATCTCAAATGGTATACAAGGCCAGGCACACCCTCAAATGTTACCAATAGCCTGGAACTAGAGACTAAGAAAGAGAGACAATCTTTATATGGTGCTAGGTTGGCATTTCACATCACACTACTGAAGGTTAAACGTAAGTACAGCATGAAACACAAAAAGTATAAAAATTGACACGTCCAAATCCTCCTATCACATTACCACCAACTAGCTAAATCTTAACACGTCCAAATCCTCCTCTCACATTACCACCAATTAGCTAAATCTAAACTCTCTAGATGTCATAAAACGCACCTATCCTAAATAGAAAATTTAATAGCAGGAAACAGTTGTGTACCCCAAAACAATGTTGTATAAACCCACGGAACCACCGAAAGATTGGAATAAAAATATGACATGCTTAACCAAGCAAAAGTGATGTAAAAGAAGGACAGAGGTAGGATACATAAAAGGAGGACGGAGGTAGGAAAACATAAGACATATACAAAAAGTCAGACAAAAAATAAGAAAATAACTATAAACAATAATAAACAAAAGGAGAAAAAAAATAACAAAACAGGTAGAAATTGAAGCATCCCCATTGCGTCCAGTTACAAAATATGTTAAAAGCTCGCCCCCGATTTTTAACACTTATGAATTTTAACCTAAAAGCACTAACCTTAGCCCACACACTGCCGACCACCTTATTGCCGTTTATTTTGAAACAAGTGCAATATGTTAGCACGTAAGATTGTACGTCACTGCCTTCTTTTTTAAACTGCATTTATTTATATTCCAATGCTATCCAATGCATATTTTAATAAATAATTGCTGCCAACCAACTTTGTTAACCTTGTACCCGAGCATATTTAAAAACACGGTCGAGTGCATCAGTGTTATCAATCCCGCGCAAAGGATTATAAATTTAATTGCACCAATAAACAATTGTGAGGAATAGGCACGTAAATATTAATTGTATTTGTCTGTTATTATTTTTAATATACAAAATGTACAAAAATGATTATATGTATTAATTATAGTGTTTAACAGCAACACGAATGTAATTTACGTAAGTCGGGATATTTACTTATGTGATACGAGTATCTTCATGACACAAGTATGTGTTTTTCGTGTGTACAGGTGGCACACCTTGCAACAGGAGACAGCCTCAAACGGCCTAGAGGCTGTTTTGCTAACGGTACTTCTGCCCTTCTGGCAGGTATAAAAGACAGGCGTTTCGCCCTAGCAGTCAGTTGTCAGCGGCTCGGCCTTCAGGCTGGCTTGACCTGGCACTCCCTCCTATCTACTTCCCAAGGGGTGTGGGCCAGCCAGGCACACCTATACCACCCTTTCATCACCTCTAGGCTTTACACCTACAGTAAACCCTCGATCTAACGACACCACACGGTGCCAGGAAATTGTGTCATTAGATCGCCGATGTCGTTAGTCCCGAGGTAACTAAATTTGACCCCCCCCCCCCCCCAAAAATGAAAAAATTAAGTGTGTTTTTTTTCTAAAATTTATGTAGAACAAATACCCACTTAAAAAAAGTTTTTATTTAAATTATATTTAAGTACGACGAAAAGGTGTCTTCCAAATAAAATGGTACCCCACAATCCTCCACCGTGACGTGTGTGGCGGAGCGGCGCGCTCGGTCTGGTTGTGTAGGAGGGTGGAGGGGAGTCGCCGGGACGCTGGCCTTGGCGTGCCTCCGGGCAGCTCATGCGTGCGTGATTCATCCTGCTTGTCTCGCGCGAACCACATTCAGTCCACCACAGAACAACTTGTATTATTTACGTGAATGTATACTGCAACGATTTTTAAACCTTTCAGTACAGTCACTGAGTCTTTTTTTTTATTGCGCAAGAACTGTGACAGCCTGTCGCCATTATAAGCAATAAATTGTCTCTGTCTTGGTCGCGCACGGTCTTATTTTCCGGGTTACACAAAACAAACTGTGACGCTAAAAGTTGCACACGGTCATTGTGACCTGTTCTAACATTTATACCTATGCTCTAGTTGAAAGATGGAGCAAGACTGAAAAACAACGCCAGCCTTGTAATCCTTGAACCCAGTGAGTCAGCTACTGATGAGGGCGTCACGAGAGGAAGAATGCATTGTCTTCTCTTGTATCAATAAAAGTTTAGCTTACCTGGTCATTTTGACCATAGCATGACCGCTTAAGGGTTAATAACAGATACATTAAAGAAAAAAGAAATTGGAATAAACAGCAGTAAACTAAACAGACACAAACACAGTTTTATTTGCTGGTATTGTTTATTTAAATCACAAAACTATGCACAACTGACCAGTTTAAAGCTCTGTACTGCGAATAGAGATGAAATGGCTCTCTGCGCACTGACTGCAGTCGCTCTTATTGCTCCACTGTCTGTCGAGCGAGCATAAAACAAAAAGCCCACATGCTGCACACGGCAACGGGACTGTTGTGTTAGCGTCGTAGGCCGTTTTTACGCCGCAGTGCTTTCATAGCCACATGACGAGTGATCAATAATACAGCGGAAGTCGTCAAGGCCAAGCCGAGCTCATTCTGTCGCTAGAGAAAAAAAGATGAGATAATGCTGGATTTTTTTTCATTTACGGACTGCTGGTCCTTTTTTTTGCCATGCTGTAATGAGGGCAGAGAAAAAACCCTGTCATCTCTTCAACCCTCATCCCCCTGGGCTATCACAAGACACGGAAACATGGGAGAGAGTTGCCGAGGTGGTGAGGAAAAACAAACACGTGACTCTGCTTTGTGGCGAGACAAGATGCAAATTGCACGTGACTATCAGACAGTCGGCAGTTCATGCGCGCGCACGCAAGCACAATCTGGCTTGTTCATAAGGCAGGGGGTGTGTGTGTGAATGAATGTTTATTGGCTAGCGTGGACAGTCAGGAGGGATTGTATCTGTTTAACGGCATGTTTCTTACAGCATAGCACTCACAAAGGAAATTTCAACACAGACGATTTTCCTAAAATTTTCAATTTCAAAGAAGGTTTTTAATTACTACTGCTACGCCACGTCGCGTATCGAACTACATAGCTGAGATAAGGACACGTGGAGGAGTGTGAGAAGGAAGTTCAGGCAGGAGGGAGCTGGGAGAAGTAAGGGAGAGCATTAGGAGATAAGGAAGTGTTAGTCATCACGTCTCACATATGTCCATGTTGTACGGGCGGACAACGCACCCGGCGCGCGCTTCAACTATATTCCAGCCGGAGTTTCTAGCATTTTTAAACTTGTTTTTTTTTTTTTTTGTTTCACGGCTGCATATTACTAATTTATGATAACTGCATTATGTTATTGTTTAATGTACGCATAATTATTTTTAATTAATGTTTTACTGCGATCTATTTCACTTTGCTTAGCTTTGATAAATTATTAAAATATTGATTTTTCCACGGTTCCTGGAAATTATGTCGTTAGATCACCGATGTCATTAGATCCAATGTCGTTAGATCTGGGGTTTACTGTACTTACCAATCTGGGGTTGTAGACCATGAGGCACAGCTAAACCCTCACTCCTCCAAACCTATGGGCTGTAGGCCGTGAGGTACACCTAAACTCTCCTTCATTACCGCCCCCCTAGTCTCAGACCTCTCGTCTCCCACCAAGACGATCCGGGTTCGATTCCCGGTGGGGTCTGTCCCTGGATTTTCGCATGTCGGAACAGTACCAGATGATGCCGTTGGTCGGCGAGTTTTCTCGAGGATCTCCCATTTCCGCCACCATTTCATTGTAGCGTACACCTCCATACTCACCTCAAGTCACCCCTCAGGAGTGGTGAAAACTTTGATGTTAAGCGCTGACCAAACTCTCTCACTCACTAGCCAGACCGACTCGGTAAAATCACTAAGCCACGCGTCCACAACTTAGCCTCGTTGAAGCATGGAGAACTTTAATTGACATACTCTTCAAGACGCTACCTCACTGTCAGTGTCTCTATTGCTTAGTCAAGTATTTTACTGGCCCGTAGTGCCATATTGTCAGTCAGTTATGCTGCAGAGCCATGTCATTTAGAAGTGCCACAAAAATGTACCCTCCTCAGGGATCGAGAATGATCACCATATAAAAGTGCTATATTGTCAGTCAGTTACCGGCCCATACAGCTATGTAATTTAGAGAGGCCACGGAAATGTTGTAGCCTTTCAGGGATCAAGTGTGATCACCATATACGAGGACACAACAAATGATGCAACAGAGGAACAAAAACCACTAGCTGAACAAAAATAACCAGGATTAGTAGTTGTTAAGAAACAGACTAACTACACCACCAGAAATGTAAATAAAAAGCCACAGCACAAATAAAGGACATTAGGTACACAACACAAATTTTTTACCACACTGTCACCGGCTAGAATCCGCTGATATGTGGCAACAGAGCAGTGAGGAACACAGAGAGAGAGTGAACTTATTGCGTCATGCGTCCTTCCTTCGTTGCCACAACTCATCCCATCCTTGTCCAGCTGCTTCTACTCATCAGTGTCAAGTCTCGCAGTATTCCCTGCCATTTTCAAATCCTATAACTTTCCGTTAACATTTTTCATCAGATTACGGAATTATTGATGACAGCTTTGAGTCTTCATGTGGTACAATAATGTTTCTGTATTAGGCACCAACGTGTGTGTGTGTTTCAAGTCGGAAATGGGAAAGAACATTCACATGTTGTGCATCAGACAAGTTATCTGAATTTTTTTTTTTTTCAAGAAAAGATTATACGTGTCTGGCAATCACCATCTCTGGACACATTTTGAATGACAAGGGTGGGAAGAGGAAAAAGGTCACAAAATAGCAGCAAAGCATATTTGCTTACATTAAACAGTCACTTGTGCCCATTATACACGCAAGTGATAGCTTCTATCATTCATTCTATCTTTTAACTTCCTTAGAAAAATATGAACTTGTCTAAAGAGAAAACATTTTTTTTAGCACACACACCCCACTCCCCTTTATTGTAATTTATTTTGTAAGAAATGTGCAGCAGCCTATACATGTTGATACAAGATCTATCTTGCCATTAATGAAATGTTGCCTGTAGGTGTACATAATGGACCCCTCAAATGAATTTCAATGAAAACATCCACACTATGTGCATATAAAAAGAAATTGAAGTGTGTTGAAATTTTTAAATTTGAAGTCAATTTGAGGTAACTACAGCTACTTAAAGTTTGCGCAGTTAAAACGCTCGCCGAAAAGTGCACTGACGTCACAATCCATAGTACACGCCAAGCTTTCGCAAGCTCGCTGACTGCTGTCGCACTCCGGCGGACTGCCAGACTACGCTTGGTTAAAAAAAAAAAGGGTTTTAAGTCTGTTACTGTGGTTCATTTGGTTATACGTATGTAGTAAATCATAAAATGTAACAAATGTTATATATTTCAAAGGTATTTGAGTAGGAGCTTTTATAAAAGTTTAGTTGTTACGCACGTTACATCGCACAATATTAGAGCAATATCCTGGCACTGTAATATGCAATAATACATTAAATAAACCTGTTTTCTAGCACAAATGATTACTATATAAAATTATTTAATACCCATACATTTACTTTACAGCAGTACCACACCAAGTGTCTGCCACGATGCTGCAATGGTTACTCTCTGGGCTGATATTGGAAAAATTAAGTGAGTTCAATAATTTTTCGGGTTAGTAAAAGATTGTTTCTCATATTTTGCATGGAACCGTCGATTCTTTATCCAAATTTAATATCTTGTATAATCAATAGAATTTTGTATTTAATTACGGATGTTAGGTTCATTTGCAATACATAAATTTGTACAGCAAAGAATACTTCTGGGCTATTGTGTGGTTTTGGTTTAGCGTACCACAAAAAATTGTTATTTATGTTGTATAACAGTGTAGCATAAGCCCACTGCACTACTAATTATCACTAATGATGTGTTCATTACGTAATATGTGAATTAACAAGTGATTGAACAAGCACAAAATAAATACATTTAACCTAAATGCAAGCTTAAACATATATGACCTATTATTTTAATGTAGGTACACTATTCTACTAGATCACATAAAAAAATCACTTTCGCGATTCACATTAAATTTAAATTGCTGTTTCTTCTGCGAAAAAATGCCATTTCAGACACTGTATTAATATGGTTGCGAAAATGGAAAATATATGGTTTTAAAAAATTAATAAAACATATTTGTATCAGACGCTTTTAAAACTTTATATTATTATTATTTAAAAAATACATGACATAGGTGGATTTTGAACCCGGATCCTTAAAATTAGCAGCCAAGTACAGTAACCAATACGCTACATGTTATCCACTGAGTGCCATGCTAGCTTAAGTCTTTATATGACCAGTGCTGGCCGTTGTGGCTCTTGACGTGGACCAATCAAAATATGTTTTCGGTCGCCTGTTGCTTCCCTGAACTTTGCTTGCTTCCCATTCCTAAACTATAGTGTTTAGAAGAAAAATTTTTTTTGGTATCTTCATATTTCTTCATTGTTAACAATGGCATACATTTCAACGTATTTAAAATTTCATGCAAGGGGTCCATTATGACACAAATGTACTTCTTGGTAAAATTTTTTGCATAAACAATACTGCCATTAACCCTCCCTGAGTACAGGTACAAACAATATCTCAAGACAAGTAATTCAATCTAGATCATCATTTTGGATTAATAGGTACATGCCAGACAGAACATTTATACAGTGATAAGAAAGAAAAATATCACATTTATTTCTCACTGTCACATAACAGGTAACAATAAACAACACAAGCACCTGCAGTGTCCACTTATAGGTGGTTTGCAAAAAAGTGAGCACTTTTGAAGACTGTCTTGTCAAAAATAGTAATTAAAAAAATTATTTATTGTGGCCTCTGATGTTAACTTGTGAGTACTGTATAATCTACACACACGTTGGTATGTAGTTAGGTAGCTTTCTTCACATTAAAAAGAGTGGCAGGAAACTATAAAAATCTCAAAAGAAAAAAATTAAAAGGTTTTCAAAAGTGCTTACTTTATCCTGAACCACTTAACTCACAACCATGTACACGAAGGAACAAAATGAGGTTAACAGCAACCCACCTGAGTGATGAATTCTGGATCCACTGTAGCACGCAGGCGCCACATGACATCACCTGCCTTGTTCATGAAGCGAGTGTGCATGTGCCAATCCTTCAGGTAGAAGTCATTGAGTTTGCTCTTCACTTGGTTCAACTCTGTCTTGAGTTGCTGGAACTGTGGCAGCTGTGCAAACAAAAACCTGCTCTCAAAATTTAAACTTTTAACCTAACAAGTTACTTTACTTATTAAATAGGTATGTCACAGAATTTGCGGCGATCGGTCAAAAGAACTTTTCTTTGCTAAATGGCACGAGCTGTAGGCAGATGTTTATAACTGTCATGTTTCACAAGAATCCTTCATTTCTTCACAGGCACCTTGTAAATTAAGCCTGTGGTATAAATTTTCTCAAACATTTCTGTTATAAATACCTACAGTAATTTCAAGAGACTATGTAAGGCCGAGGTTACACTAGAGGTATTAAACCTACTCAGTTAAATACATTCGGCAGCCATGTTTGATAGTGTTCAAAAACTAAACATGTTTGTGAGGTTATACAACTGACTGGAAAAAAAAAAAACCCACAATGAACTTTCTAACGTCAACAAACTTGGAACTTGAAATCTAATACATTTAATTATTATCACATCTACACACAACATTCATGACATTTTAAGTATAATATTATAGCATCCAACTGCAATTCTGCTATTGTGTGTAAAGTGGAACTAACTATTTTACACCAAAAGATAATATTATTTAACAAGTTCAAAATGTCGGATTAAAAAACAGCCATGTTTGTGAAACAGATCGTTCAATACTCCAAGCAGCCAATAGGAGAGAAGCATAGAAGATATGTCATTCCAAACTACATACAAAACTAGTTTACTTTGAATGAGAAAAGACTGCGATCTGAACTCATTAGTTGCTCGAGTAACCACTCCTTAAAAAACTGAACATGTTTAAGTGAAGTACAGTAGTTCTGCAGCCAGTGTAACTACGACCTAACTCTCAAGAGAAATTTTTACAACCAGCTTAATTTAATTTCAAGTGAAACTTCTACTCATTCCTACATAGTGGCGGCTTCAAGCATGGGCGAACGGGGCAACCGTCCAGGGCCCCGCTTCTTTGGGGGGCCCCATGCCAGTAAACTCACAGCTGCTGTGTAACTAACTCAACTGTCTATGACCGGCGGAAATAATACCACTGTCTGCAACATCAAACCACACTACAACGTGTGCGCGCATCAGTAGTGTTACACACGTGCCTACTGCTACCTACACACAAAATGGCTACCAGTTGCCACATTTCATGAGAGCGCGCATACAGAGCGTGGCAAGAATTTTAAATACTGCTATACGGCTTCGTTACTAAGTGCAGCATGCACATTCAACACAGATATATCTATGGTTCGCAAAGAGTTTGGTAGTTGTTTGTTTACATTTTACGAGACGTTATTTCGAATGAAAACGTGTAGTTTTACTGTACTGTGTAACTGTGTTTATTTTAAGTAAATATGGCATCATGTGATCGCGATACCGGGCGGAAATATGAATCCGGCAGCTTAAAAATAAAAAGAAAAGGGCGACAAGAACAGGGGCGAAGCGTTCATGGAAGCAATGGAAGCATTGCTTCCCTAATAATTCTCATTACTTACTAAATAATAAAATAATATAAAATTTTGTAGTGGAACATCATTTATTTACACTGCAGTGCTTGGTTTATTTGGCTACGAGGATGGTGGTGTCTTGTCTCGGGAAATTGCTTGGCCATGGAAGCAGTCGTGTCCTCTGCTTCCAGACCCCAGGGCTATTGCGGCCGATGAATGGCTCAGCGGGGGTGCAAGCGGACCCGAGTTGTAGCGAGGGCTGGAAGCAACCGAATGACTTGCTTACTACACGAGGTTAGCCGAATGACCACACCGAACTTGTACGAAGGAGTAGATATCGACCGCTTTTTGTCTGGTCCTCTGTACACAGATTCGCGCGCACGTGGCTGCATTTCTATACGTACATATTCCAGTTTTCGATAGTAAGTGTAGTATTTTTAAATCGACTTTCTATATCTTTCTGTATAGTAAGGGCTGTATCATCGCAATGTGTAACTACATAATGCTTTTCATCAAGACGTTAGTAAGAATCTCCTGTTATTTTAATTTCAACCTATGAAAGGAAAGGAAGCCTGTTTAAATAACTGGTTGTTCTTCTTCGTTTCCGAGAAAAAAAATCACCTATAAATGGGTCAAGGGGAAGGGGAGTTAATTAAGAATTGTTTATTGTTTTAATAATTTTTATATTTGTATGCGATACGAT
Source organism: Medauroidea extradentata (assembly GCA_003012365.1). Taxonomy (NCBI): domain Eukaryota; kingdom Metazoa; phylum Arthropoda; class Insecta; order Phasmatodea; family Phasmatidae; genus Medauroidea; species Medauroidea extradentata. The sequence goes on along the minus strand of PNEQ01121381.1, from coordinate 30,263 downwards.
TTGTTTTGTAGAGATGCATTGTGACTATTTTTTACTACAATGAAAATTTTTAGCAATCATAATTTTTGTATAATTGCATGTCAAAGTCGAAATTTGCAGAAAAACGGTTTTATACTAGACAGAAAAACTGACTTACTGAAATGAAATAATTCGCACTAAAAACAGTGTCACGAGCAACTTCAAGACATGTATGAAACAGCATTTAATTGGTTTTTGCACTTTAAACAATTTCAGACAATTAGCAATTTTTTATTTAAGTTCAGTAGTTTAAAAAGATATAATTTCTGAAATATGAATAACAATTGCATCCATTTTAACGAAATGGTACAGTGAGTAGTTATATCGCATTTGTTGCACTTTGGTACATGTTTGCATTGCATCACTGTCTTGTGTTATGCATGCTCTTTTAGTTTTAAGATTACATGTTTTCGTAAATATATTAAATTGCTGATGTACATTTGTCCGTTTTAATGTTGACTACTGATCTGTATTCAGTCTCTCATTGTTGCTAAGCACTTCAAGCTAGAAAATAATTGATCTAGATTGATATTTAACCATATAATAATGTATTTTTTTCGTTCTTAAGTAAAAAATGTAACTTCTCTTTAATTATCAGCCTACAATTCATACATACTAGCATTATTTAGTTATAGAGTAAAATAAAACCACTATTCCAACTTACTTTTTGCTAACTATCAGCCATAGCCTACACATAATAATGTTAAGTCAGTGGTGTAAGCTTAGCCGCGGGAAGGGGGTTAACTAGTTAAGTCAGTGGTGTAAGCTTAGCCGCGGGGAGGGGGTTAACTAGACACTTCCTTTGTTTTTCTTTTTTTTTTTTTTTTTTTGCAAAAAAATGATTTTATCTATAAAATTTGTATATTTATACCAGATATATATTCAATGTTAAGATACAAAAAAAAACTGTTTAAATATCACCATTTTGCCCCTAGAAATCAAAATTTTCCCGGGGGAGGACCCCCGGACCCCCCGCTTTATTAAGGGGTACCGGTGTTCCTATACCATTTGCTTCCCCTTCTCTAAAAATCACGCCTCACTACTGGACAAGAAAAAAGAGTTTGAGGAGCAACTCCGTTCCGTTGTTCGTTGAAGAAATATTTCAAGCCTAATGTTGGAGTTGGAGAACAGCAGCAGGTGGGTGGTCCTCTCCAAGAATTTTCAATAACGGCTAGAGATCCAGGACCTAGCAGCAGCCATGATGATGCAAGCACTGACAGCAGGGGCAATTTGTTGAATTCGGAGTCATTGTCGGAGCCACTGCCAACATCGCCATCACCATCTCCTCTATCACAACCTCCCCCAAAATATGAGATTTATAAGGTAAGGAAGGCTCCAGCATCTGATACTAGTGATCCAAATTTATAGCCAAAACTGTTAAGTGACATGGACTTGAGTGTGATAGTTCAAAATGAAATGGCCCTATACAAGTGAAAAACAAAAGTTTCCCAAAAAAATGAATGTGCTCGCCGTTTTTTAGTGAGTTCCATTACACAAGAATTTTAGTGAATGGTGAGGAACAAGGTAGGCGATGGGTCGTTTATTCACAATCAAAAGATTCAGTTTATTGTTTCGCGTGCCGTTTGTTCTTGTTTACTTCGGCCAGTGCATTTAGTTCGAGTGAAGGTATGAGCGACTAGAAGCACCTGGGTGATGCCTTGAAATATCATGAAAATAGCAGTGCACACAAAGACTGTATGTTATAATGGATCGATTTAGAAAAAGGGCTACGTTGCAGGAAACTCATTGATTCGCTGTCTCAGAATAAGACGAAAGCTGAACAGCAGCGTTGGAAAGACATATTGGAGAGGCTTGGGGCAATAACACAGTTTTTGGCTTCCCACAATATGGTTTTTAAAAGGCACAATGAAATTTTAACCTCAGATTCCAGCGGACAATTTTTAGAATTGGTCAAGTTGATTGCTATGTTTGATAAAACTTTGCGGGAACATATAAACCAAGTTATGAACAAGTCTGTTGTCAGAATTCATTCAACTTTTAGCCAGTCATGTTAAAGCTGAAATACTACAAAGAGTGTTGAAAAACAAGTACTATTCAATTATTCTAGACTGTACTCGAGATATTGCTAGGATTGAGCAGCTCTCCATAATACTGCGAACTGTAAACAAAGACACTGGTGGTACTGAGGAACACTTTGTAGGTTTTTTAGCGGTAGAGAAAACTACTGGTGAGGGGTTGACTGATTACATTGTCAATGAACTGGAGCAACTAGGTTTGTTACTGGAAAACTGTAGAGGGCAAAGCTACGACAATGGTGCCAACATGCGTGGAGAAAAAAGTGGTGTTCAACGAAGAATTTTAAATAAGAACCCTCCTGCTTTCTTTGCACCTTGCGGAAGTCACAGTTGGAACCTAGTTTTGGGCGATGTAGCTTCATCTTATGCTCAAGCTCAGTCGTTTTTCGGGCTATTGCAAAGACTCTACAATATTTTCTCATGCTCCAGTGATAGGTGGTACATTCTTAAGGCCAATGTGAACATCTCACTGAAACCTCTTTCAGAAACCACGTAGGAGTGCAGAGTTGAATCTGTGAAAGCGGTACGATACCAGCTGAACAGCGTTTGCCATGCTTTGTTGGAATTGTGTAAACAAATGACAGATTGTGTGATTGTGTGTCAATTGTTGGAAAGGATAATAACAACCTATGAATTTGTTATCTCCCTGGTGATTTGGTACGATAATCTCGTCAAGATACACCGTATTAGCAAAATATTGCAAAGTGAAGACATGCATTTAGGTGTGGCAGTACAGCACGTTAAAGTTTTCATTGAGTGGCTTGAAGATTATCGTGAAAATGGATTTTCATCAGTATTGGCGACAGCGAGGGAAGTTGGAGAAGAGGCAAGCATTGAAACCACATTCAAGGCCATCAGAAATAGACGGAAAAAGAAAATGTTTTCTTACGAAGCAAATGACGAGGTTCCTGAGATGTCCCCACAATACAAATTTAGAGTTAACTACTTTAATGTTATAATAGATGCAGTGCACACAAGATGCAAGCCAAGATTTGATGCATTTAAATCTCACGATATTGCATTTAGTTTCATGTACCGAATCAAGGACTTGCTGGAAGTGAATGACAAAGAATTAATGCATAAATGTAAATATTTGCAAGAATCTTTAACTGCAAGCATAGGCGATGAGCACAAACACGATATAGACGCACATGAATTGTATGAAGAGCTAAAAATGTTGTGGTGGTACTCGCCCCCACTTTACCTCAAAAGTTACACAGTCTCTATACATCTCACCACGGCATCACGTGCGGTAGAGTGAGATCTCTCTTCTCAGGGTTCACTAGTAGGTTCGAAGGCGTGCAAGCACGTCGTTAAATAAAAGAGTTAAATTTTAGGAGGATGGCATTTTATAGTGCAGAAATTATTCAGACATTACAGAATCACTAAACAAAAACGCTCCACCGGTGGGCTACTCCTATAAATGGGTTGCTGCAGCTAGACCATTTTTAGAGTTACTTGTTACTGAAAGAATTCCATCGGGCCCGCACACATCACGCCCAAAGGCCTTCTGAATTCGCACAAAGAAAAATATTAAGTCATTTAAAACTGAATCTACCCCAATTAATTAGCGGCTAACGTCGATAAAGGTAAAACAGACTGAATATTTAACTATGGCATCTCAAAGAAGTTAGTTATCCACCGTGTGTACTACTCAACAACGTGGGTGGGTCGGCGAACTTACGACCGCGGTCCCGACACGTCTTCATCGTGCAGCAGATCAAGAAAGACTGGGGCGAGTCCAGGGCACGCGCGGCGGATCCAGGGTGCCATAGGCTCCAACCCAGCGCACACGTCCCTCCGGAACTCTTTTTAACTATAACTAATGACAAGGGTTACGTAGAACCCTCAATTTAAATCCTATGACTCCTGGCGCTTAATACTTGATACATAAATTCTCACTTTACGTTAATTTTTACAGGTTAGTCAAAAATTGAAGAAACAACAAAAGGCGCCGTTGGTGGAGTAATACATTTGCGGCCATCGCCGGAAACCTCTCGAGCAAGCTAACTCCCGGCAGTCTCGCCGCCGCCTTCGACTGGGCTAGTTCTGGCCGCTCCCTCATCGACACTCCGCCGGCTACGATGCGTATGGTAAGTTTTCCGTTTGCGTTTTGACCTTGTTTATTGTGAGTCGTACGTGCTGGGTTCTTCGGCTACCAGTGCAGTAAATCACGCGTCTACTCCTTTGCATTTAAACTGTTTTTCGACCGCGTTGACCGACGGTGTCGATGGGGACCGCCCGTTAAATGTATTTTGATTTAGCCCTGGTTAAGAATCGCCTTCCGCGATGTCATGATGGATGTACCTGCTTTGTATTGCTGTCGTTGCGCTTGTGCGCTTGTTGTACTTATTCGCACCTAATAAATTGTGATTTTTGTAACCGAACTTGCCACTCTTGTACCCATTCATTTTGTGTGACCCTTCGGGATTCCGACCCAGTTGTATAGCGTGCCGTTAGAGGGTACAAATTAACAAATTAAATTTATTCAAAATCAAATGATGGGACTTTGGCGAACAAACGATGCACTTGCACTCTGCAAGCCGGGCAGGCTCACCGCTTTGACCGAGCAACTTGTGAAATGTGGGGCTTTACTTAACAATTGCACTTGATTTTACAGGGTCAAAAAAAAAAAAATATATATATATATATAAGTGGTAGCTGCCTTAGTGAGTAGGGGGCTCTTAGGCGTGGGCTGGCATTATGGTCGGTGTTAGACTAACTCTGGGGTCACATAGACAACACTTTAGATGGAAAAGAAAAAGAAGAAAACACATGGCTGGTGAGGCCAGTTACTCCACAATGTTCATAAGGTATTCGAGGGAAACAACATTATTTCAGCTCTAAAGTACATAGTGGAAAATAGCCTGGTGAAATCTACCCAAACATTTACATAGCACTCCGAATCATAGCCACCATTCCTATTTCCGTTGCTTCTGCTGAGAAGAGTTTTTCAAAGCTGAAGCTCATTAAGACATACTTAAGGAACATTATATCTCAAGACAGGCTCTCAGCTCTCGCTATTCTGTCAATAGAAAATGATGTGGCATCTTCTCTTGACTATAGTGATTTGATTAAAGACTTTCGCCACAAGAAAAGTCGCAGAGTTGTTTTCTAAGTTGCCCATGCTTGTGAAAACTTTTATTCTACTTTAAGATATTAAGTTAATTCATATTTACTTTCTCATGCAAACAAATATGTCGTTTATAAATTATGTATTCAATATTACATTAATTTTAATTATTACTTTTTTTCCTTTTGATAATTTTGAATCAGACTCTTAATAAGTAGTGTTGCTGGAATAAAGTAAATTTTATGTAGGCCTTATTTTGCAATTATTATAAACGTAAACTTAATAATTTACTATAATACTCATGACCTCATTTTCTGCAACTTTACCTTGTGCTACTGTTCACATTACAATTCAATAGTTTAATAGTTAGAATTTTCTGTTATTTTAACAAACTTTAAAATATTAAAGATGTATGTCATGTAAGATGTATCTCCATATAGGATATACATATAGGTAGGTGTATACATGCTCATGCATGTACGTTCCCAAAAGTTGTGAAATAGTTTTTGGCCTGATTTGATTGCTACGATTACAAGGGACCCCATTAAGAACCATTGCCCAGGGCCCCGCAAAGGCTAGGGCCGCCACTGTTCCCACATATTACTGTGTCTTAAGCTATTTAAATAAATTTCTTGACAGCTAAGTACACATCATAATTAGATGTCAAGAGGCATTTTATAAAATGTTATGCAAAGTCACACAACACTGGTACAAATATGGAGAGTTTTTTCAGCGTACATAAAATTTGTTTCTGAATTAAATAAAACTTTTATGGAACAGATCTTACTTGAGTAAGAAAATGGTTGGTAATAGGACTTAATGTCTCACTGAAAGCAAGGTCATTAAACACAGTATCTGTATGGAGCGATTTTGGAAAGCCCCATAAAAATAAAACCAGAGTAGCTGGACCAGAAACCACACTCAAGTCCTCTTGAAAACAGTCCAGAGTTTTACCACTGTGCTATAGGTGCCAAACTGTAACTTTATACATTCTGGAAGCACTGTTTCTAGCTTGGACCTGTTTTCAAACCAACCACGTATCCTTCAACCGTACGTCAACAATAACGTTTTCATGTGGGAAAAACCATGTGATCGCCACACAGCAATGTTAATTGTACAGTATCTGTAAAATAGCTAAGTCACTAGTGTAAAAAATGTTATTACAGTGTTATTTTTATCAGACTGAATATTTGTGAAAAAAGCAGTTATTCTTTGCTTAACATTTCTAATAATGAAAATAAATAACAAAACTTTCAAAATTCATTCTTAAAAGGAAATAATGTGAATTTTGCCAGACTTGTAAGCATAAACGTACAGTAGAATTCATATTTTTTACCATCAGACCTGGACACTAATTCAGCCAGACAAAGAAATTAATGTATTCTAAAATATGTTTCTGAAGTAATGATTGTTAATACATTTGCACCCATAAGCAAACTGATACGCACACATGTATGTGGTCTAAACTACAAGTGTACTGGTACGCTAGAGTTCGTTTCATGCTGCACTGCCCTACCAGAATCATCTGTCTCAAACAAGGCGACCTACAATTAATACTTTTCTCTTTCTTGCGGTGAGACCTCTAGCAGAAGTTGTGATAAGCATTGTTTGACGTGATTATTGTAGAAAAATGCTAGGCATTTATAATAACCAACTACGTATTGCAACTCATTATCCAACTCGCATACCGGTACGCAAGCCTAAATTTTGCTGTTCGTTACGATTTGTAAAAATTTAATATATTTTTATTTCACAACTGTTACGTACGTAGTACAGCTTTCTATTATCTTCTCTTGACATGTAAATGTGTTAATATACAATTTGCAGCAAATTTTTTTTTTGTTTTACAGATTGTAAAACTGCCTTCTTTATTTCTTTTTGCAGTCTCATATGAATATAAAAATGTACAAATATGTACTATGATTCACAGCAAATTTGTGGTGTCAGTTTTCAGAACAAATGTTTGTGTTTGAACATGTACATACAAAGCCATACCTGCCAACCCTAAATGTTATAAAATCATGAGATTTTGTAGAGGAGATGCACTTATTATTGGCTAATAAATAAGGGGTCCGGGGGTTCACCCATCTGAAAATTTGGGATTTCTAGGTGCAAAATGGTGCAATTTAAGTATTTTTCACAGACAAATATATTTATTTTCAGATGGTAAAAATATATAAATGACTGTTTTAAAGTTTTAGCTTAACTTATTATTGGAGGGATACTATATACAAATACCCCACTTCCCTTTTCCCCTTGTAGTTAGTCCTATTTATTAGTGTTGGTTAATTTTATAAATCCCGGAAAAGGTTTTTTAGTTTAAGATGGATTCGTTCCTAACACAGCATAACTACACAATATTCAATTGCTGTGGAAATAATTATTACAAGAAGAAATTATAATTTTGAACATATTTCTTAATATGAAATTGATAAACACAATACTTTATATATTTTTAACATACAAAGAGCATGAGGAATACAAAATGAGTCGTAAGGTCATGAGATTAAATCGTAAATCATAAGGCTCCCACCTAAATTGTGAGGATTGGCAGGCATGCAACACACAGCCGTATCATTATTTCACTTTTCTTGTTTCAGAAAATTCTAGTAAATGTTTTGTTGAAATACACAAACATCCCTCTTTATATTTCATGGTAGCCACACAAATCTGACTTTTAAATTTAAGAACATTTCCAGGGTTTCAAGGACACAAAACTAATTTCCAAGAAAAGAACATCTGTACTTCACATACGGACATTGTCAATAACAGTTACTAGAAATACCTTACATTTATGAAAAATCTTTTGTTAATACAGCATTTTTGCCAAATATATCACACACAAAAAAAACACTGTATTTAGACACCAAGTTACTTCCGTGAAATATTATTTATTTTCCAACTACAAATAACGTATTAATGATGTGAGGACTAAAATTTTCAAACACAACCGTGGCTCCAGATGGATAACATGGCAAACGTACAGTTTATTGGGATTTACTTGTGTCAAATAAATGCATTTTGCTTGCAAATCGGTTCAGTTCGCACCCTTCCCCTCCCCCAAACCCTAACACAGAGAGAGAATACAAAGTATCTCTAGGTTATTATTAGCCTTTTGTAAACGTTGGTTACGTTTCAGGATCATATAACAAAAAATATTAATCTTTATGCTTCAACAGAAGTACATTCTAACGTGTACCAAACTGACAATTATTCAACTTCAAAACACATAAAAAAATCAAGGACAAGTATGAAAATTCAAGCTTTTTCCCAGGATTTTTATGGACATGTCAAAATCAAGAACAATTCAAGCTTTTCAAGAATTCAAGGACGTGTGGTCACCATGACACTTCAGCACCATTTCAATAACTATGGCTGTGCTAGCTGGAACGCCATTGACTGTCTTGTCTTTCCATGCAAAATTTTGAAATCGCAAATATAACAGTTTGCCGAGTCGTACGGTTCATAAATGTAAATATTTGATTAGGACTAGTAACCTTTAGCAGGGCATGACACTTCTAAAGTAAGGCATTTCAACCATGGGCACACTTAGGAACAGTTTTCGGAGGGGGTTTTTAACTCTCGTCTTGCATAAATGTTTCAAGATCATCTTTGTTTGACGTCTCTAAATTTAATATTAACACATTGAGACAAGTGTGATTGTCTCGAGTAAGAACACTTGAGTTTAGGAAATTTGTGTTGGAAAAGTTGGTTTTCCTGCAAGAATAACAGGTTTTAGTTATAATATAAATATTCACAGGGTAAATAATAGTTATACTATTAATAATTTTGTATTGGTTTTTATTATATTTTAGTCTGATATGTAGTAGGTGTATGTGTGCAACGGAAACTAGGCATGAGCGAAAGTGGCGCTGCGAGGCAGCTGAGGGAGACGAGCGAACTGTATAAACACTGTCACTGTAGCAGCAGTTAGAAGTACATGTGTAGCAGAGAAGACTTGTTCCTGACGCGGTATCGACCCAGTTCTTGAGGGTCGGATGACTATTGATTATATAGTGGAAGGACGAAGGATTAAGCAATGCCTTTTACGATGATAGTTATTTCGAAAATGCTTGAAATTGTTGCATGTCTACTGAGTATGGAAAGAAGCCCGCCGCCAACCACCCAATTGGACCAGTCCAACACCAGCCCAGGCAACGTGGCGTTTCTGCTTGACTGCAGTACCTAGACATGTTGTGTGAAAATTCCCGGCGGATTTTAAGGTAACCAGCGATAGTAATATTTCTGGCCAGAAATTCGCAAGAGATGAATGTCTGACTATTTTGTACGTGAATGGATCCTTTGTGATTTTAAGACGAAGACATTGTAATATTGCCTTCTTGGAAAGTTTACCGGAACAGTAATCAGATTAAAGAAAAACATTCGGTTTCCATATCAAAGAATATCCAGTCAGCTAAATAATTCGCTCCCTTTTGTTGCCAAGACTGTTGAGAACTTTACCTGAAAATTAGGTAGTTTGTAGATAAGCATCAAAAGTGTATTTGTGATTTTCAGTTGTTTGCCGTCCCAGTAATTTTATGGAGTAAATTTTATTGGCCAATTTAAATATTTATTATTCACCGTCCTACTATGATCCAAACAGTAGCAGATGTATCCTTTTGCCATTTGTTCTTGTGTTAGGTATTGTAGGGCTTAGGATTAATGCTACCCTTACAGGGTGAAGTAGCTGGAGTCCCTCAGTCTTTCCTCAAGGGCCTAAGGCTTCAACATTTTATTAACATTGTAATTGACGAAAACATGTAAAGGCGGGAAAAGGCCGCTAGGCTACTAATTACAATAAAATGTAGATAGGAGTGTACAAGTACTTACAGAGCTGTACTGCACGTAGAGGAACAAATAACACACTTAAGGACACCACACATTTTGCGCGGTTGCGCGGTCACGACGTTTCGCTGGCTAAGCCAGCTTCATCGGGCTGTGAGCGATAGTACACTGCAGTATGGCTGACTTTATGAAGGTTGTAACCAGTACACCTAGCGGCCAGAGGGCGAACTAGAGTGGCAGGAAGTTTGAAAGTGAAAAGTATATTATCTGATGTTTAGGCCTTGAGGTTGTCTGGATTTGGTGATACAATGGTGGGCCAGTTCCCAGCGTCTCAGTTCTGCATTATTATTGCTATTAGAGGGGGGTTGTGCCCTCACCACTCTGGTGTTGAAACAGAAGTCGAAGGTGAGTTTGTGGGAAGCTGCATAGGCAGTCTCTGGTTTGTCCTGAATGTTTGAACTGGAACTGGCTATGGCTTGTTTGGTATCGGCCCTGTGACCATTCATCCTCTGCCTTAGTGTGTTTGTGGTGAGGCCAATGTACTCTGCATCACACTTGAGTACACTGCAGTTGGTATATCAGGTTTTGGGTTGCACAGTTGTAGTTGCCTTGGATTGGGTATGTATGGTTGGTAAGCCTGCTATGGAAGGATGTGGAAGGTTGATGTATTGCACATGTGCTGCATCTGGGGCTATTGCAGGGGTGAGAGCCTTTGGGTATGCTGAATGTGTTGGGCCCAGGGCTGGATGGTAGTTTAGGGCGCACCAGTTGATTGTGGAGGTTAGGGGGCAGTCTGAGCACCAGTCTTGGAGGTTTGGAGAACAGGTTATGAGTCAGGGGTGAGGAGGCGAGGATTTTGTGGCCACAGTTGAGGATGGTCTTGAGCTTGTTGTAATTGTTTATTTTGTACATTCTACCTTTTGTAATGTAAAATATAATACCCAGCTAAAGAAACTGACATTTCGGAAGGGTTTGAACCCTCAAAACCACCCCCCTGGGTACACCCATGATATCAACACTTACATCTGCGCTCCAGTAACTATGGATAGTCGGTTTTTGGACAAGGCCAATTAAATAACTGCAAAATACACTCTAAAATTAATTACTACTTGCTCTACATCCAGGCAAAATATATACACAAACTAAAACAACTAGAACCTCTACTGCAATAAAAAATCAACGATCTAGGAGCAGCATGTCAGTTTATACATACAGTATTTCATTAAAACATTTGAGTTTGCAGATGATACCAGCATTATAATTGCTAATAAGTCAGAAGAATAACTCAATGTTTCAGCCACCAACATTATTGTAGAATTATATTCATGGTTTAAAATCAACAAATTAAACATTAATACAGTTTTCTACAGAAAAAAAACAGTAAACAGCTATCCATGAATATTTACTGCAGTGATGTAGAAATCAATGAATCTGACAACACAAAATTCCTAGGCCTTTATGTTGACAGTCAAATTGGAAGATCCACATTCAGCATACCTATTCTTTCCAAACTCTGTTCTGCTTTTTTTTATATTACATAGTATAGTAGGCATATTAAATAGATACTCTGCATTAAAAGTAGGCTTTACCATGTATATTTCCATTACATTAATTCATCGTGACATGCATCATAATGTTCTGTGGAAATTCTACCCATAGGAAATAGGTTTTTGCATGAAGAAAAGAGCCATAAGAATACTACATGGTAAAAATCATCCAGAATCTTGTAAATCTCTCTTTAAAACTCGTAAATATGACTATCTTGTGAACATATTTACTCATCATTGATATTTGTTTCAAAGAACCAGACCTCATTCTAGTTTATGTATAATGTATTCAAATCAATTGTACTTTTTTACCATGATATGTCTAACATCTTCATACAAAAATGTGCACAAAAAGATCTGATGGATGTACCGTAATAAAGTATACTACTATACCTGCCAAGCAGCCTCCTTGAAGAGTAAACCAGGGTCAGGTAGTTTCCAGCCACATCTGGGGACCACAAAGTGGAACCTCTTGGTAAAATGGCGCTGCACCAAGTCTTCAAGCTCATCCTGGGCCCCTGGAGCCCAGTACATGTTGGCCTTTGTCAGTCTCCCTCCTGCAGTTTTATGCCTGCAGCTCGCTCGCCACCAGCATTCATCATGACCAGCCTACACACACAGTTCTCTACAGATTACAATAATCTAACTATAGTGCAACATACACCACTAATGTTAATTAACTAAGAAACTAAACCAGTAATTTTATGTCCTTACCTCAACTGAATAAAAAAAACATTTAACTTAATGTTACATAAATATATATGTGCTTTTGCTGTTAAAACGTACCTTCATATCAAAATTATCTACGGTCACTTATGATGCCCACAAATTTAATGGAAATTCTGAATAACTCTAATTAAATAAATTATTTTTCTATCGACACAAACCACTTGCAGATGGTACTAGCTGATTAAGCCTACAAATTTATTTTAAAAATTATTATTGACATTATAAAAAATACAAAAACTAACAGAAAGTGGCAAAGGAAATACTAGAAATGAAAATGGGGGAGGCTAAGGTTTCCTAAGAATTTCCCACAACTCCACTAATGGTGTAGTACAGTAATTTACAACTTCATTGTCACATACAAAAATTTATATAGGCTACAATTTTTGACAGCGCTCTAAATGTTGTATTTCTCTAGTTGAGCACTGTATGCAAACAAGCAATTCACATCTAGAAAATATACTGTTCACTAGCTGTCTGTAATAGCTAATAACCATTAATTATAGCCAACCCACTATCTGCTGGCACCCTGGTAGCAGTGTATTTGAAAGCATTATATCTGAAGTTGCATACATCAAATATTTTCATGTTTAGACCACAGCCTCAATACGCCACTAGATGTACATAAGAGGTAAGACTTAAAGACTATATTTTCTGTGAAAAGAAAGGATAACTTAATCATTTCTTGATTTGGTAAATGCTGAATAAAGTAATACTTTTAAATATTTGCCAACTAAATATTTGTCTCTTGATTCAGCAGTTGACAGGTTATTATTAAATAAATAGAATTAAAGCTCCGCAAAAATTTAATAAATTTTGAAAAAACACTTTTGTGATGTACAAGCAAAAACTCAAGGCTTACCTTCCCTTTTTTCATACATTGGCTTATTTGTATAAACATCTAAATACAACGAGGTTCCAGATTGAACAATTATGGAAACATTTAATGCAATTCGTGCGCTGATGTTTAAAATTTTGCAAAGGAAACTAGCTAGGTTCTTACAAAGCTTTACCAATACATTATTGAACAAATTAGCCCCTATTGCTAAGAAAAAACGAACAATAATTTTCTGGACTTCTATGGTTCTCATTATTCCTACTACAGCAAGCAAGATCAACCTTTCAGACAATTCTAGTATCCAATCCTTACTACCACTTTGCTTGGCAAGAGATGTCAATTTTGAGGATTTTCAGCACAACCTTAACTAAATTCAGCTCTTGATGTGACTGAAGGTCTGTATAACAATGGCAAAAGATGAAGCTGAATAAAAGCTAAGACATGAACACAATATTAAGCTCTGTTCAGCATCCAATGCTGACACAACAAATTAATTTTTTTCTTGAACAATATATGGTGTGATAGTAACTGTAGTAAATTGTATTGTCGGCTAATCATCAAGTCTCAATCCCATGCTGGCTCGCGTCTCTTTCTCCTTAACCACTTCCATCTTGACTGCCTCGGCCCCATTACCCAGTCTGCCCTTGGTATTGTTTACAAACACAAGCTATCAACAACACACCTCCTCTTCAATATACACTACACACATTCAACACTGGCTGTACACACTGATCACTGACTACCATGTCCACTTTGGAATCTATTTGTATTGACGGCACCTTCCCTGCAGACTGTCCCCATGTCATCTCAAGCATCTTCCGTCTTCCCATATATAGATCCAGTCTGGTGGGCTGTTTAACCACTCTTCCTCTGCCTGTCTTGTAGACCCCTGTACCTGACCCTATTTCACTGGTCTTCTCTTGCGGGAATCCTCTAAATGGTGATGTTCCTGGGGACTCCGGCATTGGTGCTGGTTTCTCTGGTGACTGTTGTCGCGTAGATGTTGTGTCTCCTTTCTTTCCCACGTAAGGGTGCCCTTCAGCAGGCTTCGTTCCGGTGCAGGAAGCAACTGTACCCTGTTTCTTCGCACTTGTCCCTGGTGTGTCTGAACTATGTATGAATGTGGGAAGGGAGCCAATGCCTGTATTGTCCCATAACGCTTCATATCGCGGATCCACACTCTCTCTCTCTCTCCCACGACTAGTTGTCGTAATTCTTTGGCTCCATGTCTTCGATCAAAGTTCCTCTTGTTGCGCTCTTTCAGTCTCTGGTCCCTCCATCTGAACATTTGCAATTCCGGCCTTTCCTCCATTGGCCGCTGTGGCTGGTTTATTATTGGCAGTGTGGTTCGTAGGGTTCGCCCAAATAGCAGTTCTGCTGGTGACAGGCCTCCTTCTAAAGGCGTTGTCCTGTAGGCCAGCAACCCTAGGTTAGGGTCTTCTGACTTAGAGAGGATGTTCATTGCTGTCTTCACCGCACTCTCAACCTCCCCGTTTGATTGGGCAAATTTGGGACTTGATGTGGTTACAGAAAACCCATAAGCTTTGGCAAACTGCTGAAACTCTGCTGATGTGAACTGCGTGCCCCCATCCGTACGCACTTCTTCTGGTATGCCATGACGAGCAAATACATTTTTGACTCGTGCTATGACTGCGGTAGATGTTGTGGTTTGAAACTGCACTACTTCAAGAAATCTAGAAATATAGTCCTGGATGACCATGTACTTTTGCCCGGCTACTTCGAAGATGTCCAAGCCGAGCAGCAGCCATGGTCCTCGTGGCAATGAGGTAATTTACATGGGCTCTGCCTTCTGACTTCTCCGCTCCAAGCATTTATTGCACTCGTCCACCATTTTCTTTATCTCATTGGAGATGTTTGGCCACCATACAGACTCTTTTGCTCGTCTGCGGCGTTTAGTGATTCCCATATGCCCATCATGTAGCCGTTGTAGCATCTCATATCATAAGCGTCTGGGAACAAATATTCTAGTCCCGTACATGATGAGGCCTCCATACAGTGATAGTTGGCCTCTATATGCCCAAAATTTGTTGTTTTTGTCCTGGAATCCTTCCTATATGTAGGCTTTCAGCTGCCCACATTCGGCATCTTAAGTCTTGTGCTTTCCTTAACTCCTCAAGCCTCGTGTCCGTGAATGGAGTTTCTTTTATTATTGTCTGTATAAACAGTTCCTCCTCTGCAGCCTCATTCCCGTTGTCTTCTGGGTGTTGAACTGGGGCTCGTGACAATGCGTCTGGGATATAAAAATTTTTGCCCGGTACGTGTACTATTGTGTATTCATAACACATCAGGCGCATCCTCAGTCGTTGCAGCCTGGCCGTTAGGTCTGCCAGAGGTTTGGTTTGCAGCAGTGGCACTAGGGGTTTGTGATCAGAGAGTAGTATGAGTCTTAATCCCAAAATGTATGTATGAAATCTCTCGCATGCCCAAATAATGGTGAGAGCTTCCTTTTCTATCTGCGCATACTTCCTTTCTACTTCTGTCAGAGAGCGTGATGCATACATTACTGGGCGCCACTCACTCTGATGCTGCTGTTCCAGGACCGCCCCTACTCCAAATGACGAAGCGTCTGCTGCGATTCTTGTGGGTGCCTTTTGTCTGTACAATGTGATGACTGGTTCCATGGAAATTTCTTCTTTTAATCTTTGTAATGCTTTCTTTTGTGGTATGCCCCAGGTCCACTCATTTTCTTTCTTGAGGAGTTCCCTCAATGCTTCTGTTTTCTCCGCCAACTTAGGGATGAATTTCTGCAAGTAATTTACCATGCCCAGAAATCGACTGAGTGTGATGTGATTAAATTTGGCTCTTATGAAATTATTTAATCTCTCATAATTTTCGCGTAATGGCTTGTTAAAGTCATATTTTGCATGTTTCCGTTTTAACAACTACACTAAAACCAACTTATATAACAAACTAAAAAAAAATCACAGTGGATAAAGACATTGCAGGCTACAATGACATGCTCATAAAATTAAAGAATAAAAACTATTTGTGTTTTTAAAAAAATTATTGAGTTTTTAAAATTTTTATTTTCAGTTTACAGCATTTTTTTAATTCAAATAATTTTGTGTAGGTGGAATATAGAACACAGAAAAAACTGCTGCAAACTGAGATGTTAAGGAGAAAAGACACATACTGTGTAGCTGCAACTACTTCTTCAGTTTTCTCCAACCTCTCATATCCATTACAAATTTCCTAATATGCACAAAAATTTCATTGTGTAGCTTAAAATGATTTGGAATCATCTTTTAGCAATGGGTGTGACAATTTTTAAAATCTGATTAACTGCTCCAAAGTTACAAATATACCCAATACTGAGTTGTGTAATTTATGTTTTCCTATGACGATTATCTGAGCTACCAAACTGATTTATTTTGGTATCCCACATAATTCACAGATTCTCTTTTAACCTTGAGAAGAATATCACTTCATACTGAATTTTAGTACCCACAAAATTGATTTTCATATAATGTATTCAAATTTCGACATAAATTAGAAAATAACTACCAAAACAACTTTATAAACTATTTCTGGATAAATGTTTATAATGTCTACATAATGACACAAATGTGATCAAATATAAAAAATTGGCTTACCTATCGTAGCAACACAGTATAATGGTGCACTCGAACAGCAGCCACTTACTAAAAAATTATAACACCTAAATTCTTGATATTTTACATTATTATTGTATGCCAATGTCTGTAAAGAACCTAGGAAACAGTACGAGTAAATTAACCTTTTAAATGTATTCGGAAACTATTTATTAGTTTTGGTTTGTAAAATGAATTTGCATTGATAGTAACACTGTCCGGCCAGGATTCCCAAGTGCAAAACTCAGAGAGACCTCACCGGGAATCAAATACTGGAACATCTTAGTAGGCGGCGAACGCTCCAGTCCCTTTCCATCCCGACCAACTCCCAACTTTTCTGTAGGTCTGCGAGTCATACTGCCAACTGTGATTAAACATGTTATTTTTTTAACCATTGGGATTTGCGATTAAATACAAAGCGTTTTCGTAGATCACTGCTTGTTATCGCAACCACATTGAGCAATGTTCTTGTTCATGAAACTGACAGAGCAGTTTTGATAACGAATACATCCATTTCAGAATCAAAACAGATGTAAATATTATGTGGTGTATGACTGGCAAATTTCTATCAATGCTACTGGTACAGAAGGCAACAGAACTGAGGAACTGGAAAACTTATCTTCATTCCACAGGCTGAGACTATGCTCATGCAGCGAGAGTGAGCGAGATATTTTGGTCCGCGCTTAACATCAAGGTCTTTAGTGCTGGTGAGGGGTGATATGATGCGAGTATGGAGCAGTGCCAGAATGACAGGGTAGAGAAAACGGGAGATCCCAGAGAAAACCTACCGGCCAGCGGCATCGTCCAGCACGATTCCCAAATGCGAAAATCTGGGAACAGACCCTGCCGGGAATCAAACCCAGATCACCTTGGTGGGAGGCGAGAGGTCTAACCTCTCGGCCACCACGGCCCCTATGCTCATGCAGATGCTAAATTCAACAGGCTTTCTAGTCCGTCGTGACAGTGACATAGTTTGAAGAGGTGGCCCATACTCATCGATTAAACAATAAAAATTTTCTAAATGTTGTGTTTCGTGGTTATATTATTAATAATAAAGTGCTGAAAATTAAGTATAAAAAATATTAAAACCACATTAAATTTAAAATTTGAGAATTTTAGTTGGAAAGGGGGGTGGGGACTAGCCTCTTGACCTCCCGCCTCTGGGTTTACCCTTGCTTGTGGTCCGAAAAATATTCGTTTATTTGGTTGCCTTACATGGCCTCGAACAGCACAAGGTCATGGTAGAGATACACGCAAAAATAAAGGAGTAGGGGTCAGCCAGGTCCTGCTCATGGGGCTATCCAAGCATTCGCCTGGAGTGATTTCAGAAAACCCTGGAACCTCGAAAACAGGATGGCCAGGATCTGGAATCGAACCTAGATCCTCCCAAGTGCAAAACAAGTGTTTTTACAACCGCTCCACCACGCTCAGTTTTACCACTGCTCCACTACGCTAATAAGAAATTATTATGTCACTTTTACACATACACATGCAAAAAACAAAATGTAGCAAGAACTCAAATCAATGCTAAGTATATCATGAACTTTAAATATTTAACTAAATGTGATGATAGCAGTGTAAATTAAAAATTTTAAATGTTAATTTATACATGTTTTGCATACATTATATATATATATATATATATATATATATATATATATATATATATATATATATATATATGTGTGTGTGTGTGTGTGTGTGTATATATATATATATATATAATTTTTACCCAATGCATTATATGACTAATGACGTGATCGCAGACAATTAATGAACCATTAATGTTGAAATGGTTCAGTTCTCATCCATTGAGGATTCTCATTTGCTTGCTGCTCGCATGTGGATTTAGTGCAGCAAAAGCTACGATAGCAGCTGCATTGTTTTCTTTCACAATTGGTCGACGTCTGACTCGAGTTTGTTTCACTGTACCGAAGCGACAGAAATGGTCAGTTAATCGCTTAAAAGCTATGTGCGATTTTCGTTGCCTATCCGGATAACGAGCCACATACAAATCCTGGGTGATTCAGTAATTTTTAGGCATTCCTCCAACACCATCAACATATCAAATGATTCTTGGAAATCGTTCATTTTCGTGATCCGATGGCCTTACATTGTACTGGTTTTGTACACAGAAACAAGTTGGGCTAATCCCGAGGTGACCACTTTTCTCTCCCAAAATTACAACAAACATGCATAGGTAAAGTTCAAGCGTATAATTTTGACTTTCAAAACAATAGCGGTACAGTATAACAACCTTAATTCATTATCAAAAATACACATAATCCAAAAGCGCCCTCATGGCTATTACATAACACAAAAACCAACGCCACACGTAAAAAAAAAGGGTGCACCATGTCGTTCATCTCGGTCCCTTCGACTCCCCGGCGGCGTCCTTTACCAAAAGGTAAGGAAAAGAAACCAGAAGTAGACGTGCAGATTACAGCTCAGAAGGAGCAAACGACTTCAAAGAATACTAACTTTAACAAAACTGAAAAGCCAACTTACCGAAGACACGATGACCATCGGAGCATCGAAAGGGCCATGAAACGATGCGCGCGGAAGGAACTACAAGTAGATACTGCCCTACACCCGAGAGCGCGCCGGCCGGGCTAACCACGGAAGAAGGGGAAGGAGAGGGGGAGACGGCAGAGTAAAGGAAGGGGCACGAGCGTCGCCGAAGCTGTCCGAAGATTGCCGGTGGAAAAGTTCAAAATAACGCAGAAGGAAGTTCTGACAAGGTGCACACTCAGCAAAACACTGGCACAAAGTTCATAACCTGAGGAAATATTCCAGAATAACAATTTCTGGATTCCATAAGTCTTTCCAATTAATATATATAGAAAAAAAAACCCACAACATTAAAAGGTAATGCATGACTAACTGACCTTTGGGTGCGTGACTAAATGATCTTGTGTTGTAGGTCCCTGAATTCGTCGTCAAATAGGTACTAATGTCATTCATAAAAAGATACCTGGTTTCATTTAACAAAGTGGAGTTGATTTTGACGTAACTTCAGTGCCTCCACCGATATATATATATATATATATATATATATATATATATATATATATATATATATATATATATATATATATATATGTTATGTATATACATGTGTGTATGTGCACATGCTCGTTTCGTTCTTGTTTCTTTGATATTTTGAACATTGTTCAAACATACTCATAGCGATTTTGTCTTTGCTATGTTTGGTGCTTACTTTTTCCCCCCATCAGTCTGCATATTTCTTCTAACCGCTGCAGTTCTAGTGACATATTGGACGAACCTTACTCGAGTTACTTTTGTATGCCTCAAAATTACATTTTTCCTATCCCAGATTAACTGCCTTACAATGCATTTTTCAGGGATCCCTAAAGCTTACAAAACCGTTAGGGAATTATTCAAAAACAGTAAATTTTTACAAATTTCAGCTATGAGAGAACAAAACTAAAAATTTTAAGCATACTATTTATTTATTTTTTTAAATCAGCGAGTTGTAAAATTACTTTGAACAACTTCAGTTTTCGTTTCCTCAAGATTTTTTCCTTTCATTCGCTTTCTGTTACTGCGGACCATAGGAAAGAGAACTGCAGACCTAGATCATGAACAGAACCTGTTCGACCAGTGCAATCTTTCGAAGAAATCCTGAACTTCCAGGACGTGGCCATTCCTGACATTCAGGCAACTCCTGCCGTTGTTTGAATATAAAACTGCATGTTCGAGGAAATATTTAATTTACAACTGTATTAAATGCTGTGAAAAAAAATCATGAACACTAACGACTATAATGCGGACAAAGTTACGTAGTAATTTCGCAAAAAAAGAAAAATGCCTGCAATGGCCACAAAAAAATAATTTTCACATGCCGGTGATGTAGTACCATATAAAACCACTGGGTACAGTAGTTTTGTTTCAATTTTAAAGGTTTTTACGGTAACCATAAGTCCAGGGTCATTTTAATAAATACACTCATAGAGATAAACCTACAGTAAGTGTAACAAAGTTACAAACGAATTTTGCGATACCTGCACAAGTTTGGATTTAAAAAATTATTTTTGCGAGAGCTGCAGAAACTCGCACAAATGCCGTTAAGAACACACATAATGTGCAATGTTACAACTTTTATTGTATTCAGCGAAAGCTCCCAAAGTAATATTCCAATATTGCTGTAGGCTAGAGTATTTGTAAACTGTGCAGTGTGTGCTAAGATATTACTAGAGCCACGAAATTGTGACAAAAATTTACTTGAATCATTTGGTTTCAATGCCTTATGTACACATCTGCAGTCCTGCCTGTTATTTGGTTCTGTAAGGGACTGTAAGAATTGTGGACACCCAGTGTGTAGTTTAGTTCGCTACACCCAGTAGCTCGCCTCTCGCCATTGGCTAGTTGTTGTCAGGCGACAACTCAGGCGTCAGCCACGTGCTAGCCGGCCTGCCCCCGCCGCGCTCAGAGCGCGAGGCAGTTCGTAGTTAGCAGCCCGCGAGGCATGACGTGTTGTAAGAGTGTTCAGTCATACGCCCGCGCAGTAAGACGTGCTGTGAGTTCAGTTGCTAGTTAGCAGTCCGAGCAGTCAGAAGTGTCTTTAGTACTAGCATGACAAGTGTGGTAAGACGTCCGCGTGTATAGACGTAGGCGCGCAGTAATGAGAGCACGAGTACTAGAGCCGCATGTAGGCTAGAGACCTAAGCATGGGCAGTCGGCGAGCACGCGTGAGTGCCCCACAGCGACGTCACCCTTGCTGTATAGTGTGTGGGACATTAACATGTCAATAAATGGGTGAGACGCGCACCGTAACGTATAACGATCTTGTTAATTGTGACACCCGACATACCCACATTCAGGCCTTCGACCATCACGGGCCTAGAGACGACATAATCAGGTGTCTGCACTGTCCAGCGCAGTGCTCGAAATCCTGTGTAACGCCCTATATTAAATAAGGGGCAGTTACAGTTCTATGTTTTAACACTCACTTGTCTCGGGATTCTTTGGCAAATCACAGACTTATGGCATTATAATAATCTTATTCTGATTGGCACAGTTAAGTGAGAGATGTGTATGAAAAAAGACAAGACTGTCAATAACCATGAAGCACAACTAGTTGAAATAAAACTGTGTATAAAACTTGTTGCGACAAACTCAAGGCTCTAGATATGACTAGTTAATGTCCAGCACACTCAATTTAATGTTACATGTCTTCCTGAATTAATTCCATTCCAAAAAATCCATTTCCTCGGAAGTCGGTTATAATCTAATGGTTTCAGTTTTGGATAACTGTTTCAAGTGTCATGGGTCTTAAGTTGAAATACAAAATAATTGAGAATGCCACATGTGTTTTTATAGTTACGAAAAAATGTAGATTATTAAACATAAACTTACTTATGTAACTTACATTAGTGATATGGGGAAAAAACAATAATTGTTATTAATGTCACGAAAGTGAAAAAAATTTAATATTCACTTTCATTCTTTAAGAAAGTGAGTGAGTGTGTACACCCAGTTCACTATGACGGGAGACGAACGCACTAGCCTCTACATAACTGCAGCAGCTGTGAATATGAAGCAGCTACTACATAAGGGTGTCTGGTGATGAAATTTGTTTATCTTCACTTTCTATTTTGATATCAATTTTGTTTAAAGAAATAACTTACTATTACCGCTTTTATCAATAACATTTCGTTTTATCCTCACAAATTAAACACATTACATTCAAAATACAATTTTATAATTTCAAACATTGTGTAATATTTTTTATTTCAATAAAGTTACACTGAATTATTTACCCAAACACTAATTTCAACCTTATAGCTGATTTTCCATTGTGCGAATCTTCCGCATTACATAATGTTTTGACATTTACAGCAGCGAAGTCTATTAATTTAAAATACCAATTAATTGGTTATGCTATGGGGTAATTTTTCAAATGGCGGGTGATCATTTATGTGACCCATTGATATATTTTTACCTCGTGCAAACTGGAACCAAACACAACTTCTGTGAAAGTGATTTTTTTACCCCACAAAGCTATACTCTCAGTGACGTTAAATGTGTTTTTAAATGTAATAACACTAATCACCTCTGGTGTGTACAGATTTTGTTCCACATGGACCATTACTTTTTCCACCATCAGTAAATGCTTAGCTCAGGGTAAAATACAACCAAATTTTATTTAAAAATTGATAACTTTTAGACTGTTGCGAATCAGATTATACAAGTTTGGTTTATTTGGTAGGTCTTGGGCTCCTCTATCACCCATGTCTTTATTGCCGTCTACTCTTTGAACATCCGAGTTGATGCGAGTGAGATAGTTATTTGAATCGATCAGATAATTTTATTTTGTGTTCATTTATGACTAAAAAAATCAATGTTTAAAATATTTCTTCTTTATCTTCTATGGTAGGTTGTATACAAAATTTAAATTGGTCTTTGTCAGTTTCGTGAGGTGGAAGCATTTTTGAACGTAATTGTTTCTCTTTGCTATTACAGAATAAACAATTTCATAAGTATCAACACTAGTGTCACTTTGGATCAAACAACTTACTTCTGAAATCAAATCATTATTTTCACTCACTGCGTCAAGTTCAGAAATGTCCATATTTTCCTGAGAAGTTGAAGGTTGGGGTTCTATTGATTGAGGAATTAAAGGTGGTTGTGATGCTGCTAAAGATTCTGTAAGTAAGACTGACAATGGGATGGTTCTACAGTCAACTCGTAAAAACGATGTAGCTGGAGATGAATTGTCTATAGGTATACTTGCTCCTCTTTCTGTTTCTTTTTCTGTTTCAATGTGTGTTTTTTAGAACTTTCCGATTCTGAGGTGATATATTTTTTCATGAGTCCTGTAAATGATTTCTAACATTCTCTGTGATAACCACTGTCCGTACATTAACTTGGTAAAATAATCTTATTGTGTCTGAGGTTATGTATTTTTCGGAGTCTCAAAATTAATTGCCATTTTTTCAGTGTCTCTTCAGAAAACAATATATTAATGCCATTACTTTTCTTAAAAATAATACAAATTAATACATCTCCCATTATGATACTTAATCAAAACTGAATTACATATATTTTATAAACTGGCACAATAGACTTAACTCACCAACTCACTCAGATACATATTGCCTCGTGCTTGTATCTAAAGCTACCCTATATGTTTGTCTTGCCACGTGTTAGAACTGTCAAAACTGTCTGGCTACTGAGGAAACTAGTTCTAGTAGTTACCCAAGTAACATATATAAAATTCAGCTTTTATATTATAACACACGTACCGTTACAATTTATTAAAGTTTAAGGGTGTCTGGCAAGGGTTTGCCATGATACTAAGTGTCTGGCAATGGATGACGTGATTTTTAATATTCCGATGAAAATACTAGAAAATTACGCTTTACACTTTGACAAATTTAAGTTGCTATTTAATACACCTTTGCTACCTGTTACTTCCCAAAACAATGATGTTCCAAACTTCATAGTAGCCCATCGTCTCTACCTATGTTGGGAGCATGCGCTTAGAAACTTTCAGCTTTCTTAAAATAAGGAAGGTTTGGCATTCAAGGGCTTTTGGTCTATAAGTGTTTGATGTGTAATGAGTAGGGCCACGATTTTGTCACGAAAAGATTTTTGCCCCACTTTGTTTCAGTGACTCACGTGCACATAGGCAGTTCTGTTTCAAGGTTATTGGCAGCGTGTCTTTGTTCAGATACGTTTCTCATTTGACTGCACCAATCAGAATACGATTATTGTGAGTCTGTACGTCTATAATTTGCCAAGGCAAGTGAGAGTAAAATCATCCAACCACAGACGATGTAGCAGAGCTGCAGGTGTGCACGTGACGCATCAAAACCAAATGTTGCAAAAATCTTTTCGCCATAAAATCGTGGCTCTAGTAATGAGGATCATTCATTAACAAAGGGCCCTCAGTTCTTAAGTCATCTCAGGAGAAATGACATGGCCAAGCAGTGCAACCTTTGCCTTAATTGTTTAAGACAGTCACACAGGGCGAAGAAATGCTTTCAAAACCGCGTTGTAAAATTTGTGATTTGCGACACCAAATGTTGCTTCACTTCGAAGCTTCTGTTTCAATAGAGGCTGGCTCACAGGTGCTTGCTACAATGCAGTACAATGTGTAGCAATCAAGAAATAATTATTTACACAATTTATTAGGTCGTGGATATGAAAGGACAATAATTACGTAACAAATTGAAATTAATCAATTAGATTGTTTCCTTTTATAATTCTGTTCTTCAAACGCATACAACTTCGAGTTGATGTTTTAGAGTAATTAATTAAACTGGAACTGCCCTACGGCACACAAGAAAAAGAAAAATAACTATCTAATTTACAGTTCCTGCCTGAGGCAGGGTCTGCAATGCAATGTAAGGAGGCAGACCCCGGTATTAGCTGGCTGTTCTACCTGAGGAACAATCCTGTCGCTAGAGGCTAGCCGAAAGAATGGGTGACTACGCAAATGATGATAGAGCAGAGCCGGAATGAAAGGGTGGGGGAAATGGGAGAACCCTGAGAAAATCCACCTGACAGCGGCTTCGTCCGGCACAAATGTCACATTGGAAAATATGGTGATTGAACCCCGGTCCACTAGGTGACAGGCCCGCGTGCTGGCGCAGAGCCACTGCTAGGGATACTGTCTCTCGTCCAACAACTTTTACATAAAAAATTAGAGGGAACATTGACAAAGAAATACGTCACTGTAACATGGAATCCGCATACACAACAAAAATAAATTTTTTGTGCTAAAAAAAATAGAACCCTGAGACAGAGTATAAACTATTCTACAGTGGACAACATGCAGCACAGCACTCTGTAGCACAAAACAGTTGGTTGAGAACCGGCCTCTGACATGTAATGTCCTTCCTGGGTTTGAATCCAGTGTTAGGTGTGAGAATGAATGTGTGTCAGTCTCACTGACCCAAGAGTTGAGAAAAAAAACCTGTCATCCCTGTCTTGTCCTCGATGTCGAGAGTCCCAAAATAAAAAAAAAATTGTACTAGATTTTTGGGCATTTCTCCTGGGTTTACAAAAGGACAGAACACAAAAAAGTAAATAAAATAAAGGGGCAGGTGCCAAAATACTTCAAAAATGTCTGTACATATTCCACTATTGGGCGAGTCTGTTGCAGAATATACACCAAATGAATAAAAAGAATTTAAACTAGTCGAGTTAAAACTTTCATAAATAATGCCATTCCAAAAATATTTTTTATGTGCTGGTTACTTATTAGTAGTTACAAAACTTTGGTAGACTGTGTAATGTTATAACACATATACACAACAGTTATACCTACATTGTGTAAATGAAACAAACGTACATATTAATTTTTGTAGGTTTTTTATTTAGTTAATTTGAGTAAGAAAACACATTTAGGTGAATCCTTACTTATTATACAGTAGGGGTTGTAAGTCACCATTGTCATCCAAGCCCATTTTTCTTTTAATAGTCAAAGAAAATTCAAGGTTTAGAAGTCTATGATCTCAGGTTTTGATTTACTATTAATTCAATACCCATATTTCTTAAAGCATTGTACGTCCACAATAACTTATTGGCTGACAAGAAACTTTGTGTGACCATGACTGACTGCTACTAGTCACAAAAATGACACTAATAAAAAACTCATCTCCAATTATTTTTGTTTGAGGTTACTGTTATGTAACTAGATTTTTTCAGGGTTTAGTGAAATAAACCTGTTACAAGTACCGTGTTTACAGAAGTATCATTATCGGGTCTATTGCTAGCGTTATTACGCCTACAGTGATAAGTCCTTAAAGGAAGTTTCGTAATAAACTTTCAGAAAACTTGACAAAATTAAATTACAATTAAATTTTCTTTTAAACATGCAAAAAAAACTTAATAACAATTGGCATTGGGACCCAAATAATCGTATTTCACAAGAAAATTTCAAGATACATTTTACACAAAATTATTCTTTCTCATTGAAACTGTAACTTGTCAAATTATCATTAATGCAAAAAGACACAAACTTTCAATTAAAAAAACATGTTGTGTAAAGTTCAACGAGGCATCTGTATTATTTTAAAAATTTTACACAACTTGGGTAAGCGTGTAAACGCATTGAGCAGTTTTCCATGTGTAAATGGTATAATTTGGTTTGGATCTCTTAGAAATTGAAATTGGGCTACAAAGATCTCTCGCATATTATAAAATCATAAATATGTTATATATCATCAGGATACAGTAACGTTATGTTGTCAACATTAATGTTACGGAAGCATGAACATTTGGCAGTGACATAAAATTTAGAAATTAAAACCTATTGGTGCGTGCCGGTTTTTTCTGTACGCTGACAAATACAATTTGGATTTGCTAGACTTTCTGTAATCTTGTGACATGGTGGTTACAACTGTGAAGTACTGGATGCTGAATTGTTTGAAACATCTCGATTTACATGCAGAAAGGCTCTTATCGGTCGTTAATCTTCCTCTTTCTACTCTAGTCCGGCTGCCAAGGTCATGGAACACGACTCGTCGTCATTTCCCTGCCTCCCTTCTTCATTAGCTGTCTCTGCCTCCCTTCTTCATTAGCTGTCTCTCACAACCACGCCTGACCACTGTGCCAGCTTGCAGCAAGCGTGCAGCTTCTTCGTACTTGAAAGATTTCTCGAAATTTTACGCTGTAACAATAGGGGAAAAAGCGGCAAAGTTTCTTATTAATGATGACTCTACCTCCCCATATAATTTTTTTTTTTACACTGGAGTACACTACTTAAGTGAAAATGCACACTAAAATAGCTGTAAACCAGTGTTTTTCAACGCCATTTTTATCATTAAATAATCATAATTTCAGACAAGTAAAAAAATAGAACTGTCTGTTAACACTTTTACCTCCTGGATTATTCAAACAGAAATTATTTACAAGGGATAGTGTCAATGTGATTGTCCGGACTGTCTGCATGACATGGTTTAAAGTTGACTGACACAGGCTGTTAAGTTGAATTAACTATTATTATTGTTGTTACTAGTCATTTTTGTCATATATTAAGCACTTTTAAATTAAATGTGAATTAAATTATGTATTGACTTGCAAATAATTTTACAAGAATCACATATGTTTACAATGAAATCAAAACTTACATTACATTTTCTTCTGCAGTTGAAATGTAGTTTGTCCTTATCAGCTACTTTCGTCACTGGAAAAAAAATGTTTTTAGAATATTAATCTACTTCATAACAAACTCACTTTCCTAAATGTTTGAACAAAAGTATACTCAATTCTTCACTTAGTTTTGGATCAAAGTTGTAACATCTACCAATTGTAGCCAAACTTAATTCAATGGGGGTAAACAACACACAAAATGTGTTTTTTGTTGACCCACACTTTATCACTAGATGTGAGTTTGAAGGATGTGTTGGAGCCAGCAGGATGACAAAGTATTCATTTTGGTCAGGAGAAATGTCTTCCATCTTCCCTAAACACCACTGTGAATCATAAACACACGCTACATAGTCTTTTCGTTTTACATCTATTTTTTTTTAATATTCTTCCTGAATGAAAATAACTTGATAAGTCATCACAAGGAAGTTGTAGACACTTAAGTCTTAGTTTTGCTTATTGGGATAAAGGCATGTGAAGCCCTTGCATTAGAAATAACTTTTTCTTTGGTGAACTGTTGGAATGAAATGTCTTGTTTGCATTCCATATCATCTTCTGATACATACAAGAAATATTAATTATCTATATATTATTTTCTGAACAGTAGTTAAACATCTGCAGAGAAGTGGTTATTGGTTCCGCATTCACACGCTGCAGGCTAGCTTTATTCTTTTTACCGTACCACCTATCCCATCGCAAGTATTCTTACCATGGGATTTGGCAAAAAGTGCCATTCAGAATCTAAGTTACGCCAAAGTCAGTTTTGTGAGGGGGCTGCACAGCCATCTGAAAAATAAGTCACTATCTCGATATGTGTATTGAGTTTAAACAGTTCAGTAATGAGAGCTTCTTGAAAGCAGTATACTAACTCAGTTGTGCTGTTTAAGAAATAACTTATAACACAAAAGCTTGTAGATTTAATTGTAACTTCATTCTCGTTGACCAGACTTTAAATACACGACAAAGGGATGTATGACAAATTAGCTATTTGGCCAATGATAGCTCTGAATTTCATCTTGTATCACAAATTTAAAATTTTCACAAAAATCCCCTAGAACCAAGAATTTATTTAATTTCAAATTCTCTTTTTTTAAACTCCGATATTCAGCCTGTTTTTAGCAATGAAATGGCAATTCTTCAAAGAACTCATTCAGATTACCAATTAACTTACCTATAAATTCATTGTATGGCTTGCACACTGTTCTAAGTTCACACCTGACTACAGCCTCCCAGTTTCACAGTCATCAGCAATATCATCTTCATTTTCTACCTCCTCTTCATTTTTGCACAAAACTTGTTTGACTTCTTTTCTAGTCGGGCAGAACCAACACTCATTGACCATTCACATTTCATTGTTAAGATCACATATGAGTAATTGTAAGAGTTCTTTGTAATTGAAAGAACCACTTCTTACAGCACTGACCATTAGTTTGACATTTTGATGGCTCATGCACACATACATTGAGAGTTCCTTTAGGCCCCACTAGGATACACCATTTGGTTGAAGTTGTGCAAATTTCAAAAAACCTACACTTAAAGAAAAGTGGACTGATTTGAACTTACTGTACAATTCTTTCAAATAACACAGAATCAGTTGCTTGTAATGACAGTAATTATTTTATCTGAACTCAACTTTACTTTTAATGGAGACTCGCCTAACAACTGACAAGCTATATTTGCATTTTCTCTGGTTTGTGAATTGGGTTCATAATCTAAATCACTGCATATTCTTGTCCAACAGTTTCTACAATGAGATTTCCCTGGGAATTATTTTAATGTTTTTCATCTTAGTTGCATTATATTTTTCAATAGTTATTTCTCTAAGTAATATTGAATACCTTTTGTATGCATTAGCAATGGATCTGAACCACAATTTCCAAATAAATTATTATACTTCTGCAGCATTTTTGCACTGTGATAATCACACACATTCAATGATTCTGGTATTAGGTCTTACTTGAAGAAGTAACTTGTCATCCTCTTTAAATTCATTGATCTGTCCGATTCTTTTACTCTCCCCATAAGCAGTCTTATAACAAGGTTCATTCAAGACAATTCATACAGAGCAATCCATTATAAATAATGTCCATAATAATAAACTTTAAATAGGTAGCTGACACACATATGCCATGGTTTGAATTAAATCAGTTACTGACTACAAACCACTTTACAACCACAAACACTGAACACAAAGTGCCTAAGCTACATGTGCGCAGGTCTCCTTAATGTGAGTACACAAAGCTAACTACTGCTTTACATAGTAATGCAATATATGTGTTGACAATTAGAAGTACATTTAAGCCCAGTATTTTTTTTTTTTTTTTTTATTTTTTTACGTATTGTCGAATCCCCATTTGAGCATTAGCTCAGGGATTATGATACATGTCACATATTAAATTTTTATATAACAGCATTTTACAAAATCATTAATACATAAACAATCCAAACAAGGATTGTAATATAAGTCACATATTAAAATACAAGAACATCAAACAATCATTACACATA